>NW_010729434.1:221780-270317 GCF_000365185.1 Nelumbo nucifera | reverse complement strand
GAAGGTGAACCAGTGAAGGACCTTGGGAGATACCAAAGACTTGTGGGTCGGCTACTATACTTGTGTATGACAAGACCGGACATCTCCTATGCAGTGAGTGTAGTGAGTCAAATACATGCGTGCTCCACGAGACTAGCACCGGAAGGCAGTTGACAGGATCCTTGCTTATTTGAAAGGACATCCAGACAGAGGCATATTGTTTACTGATCATGGACAGCTGAAGCTAGAGACCTATACAGATGCGGATTGGGCAAGATGCCTTGATGACAGAAGATCAACTTCAGAAGTGTGCACCCTAGTTGGGGGTAACCTAGTCTCATGGAAGAGTAAAAAACAAACAGTTGTGGCAAGATCATGTGCAGAAGCGGAATATAGGGCCATGGCACATGGAGTTTCAGAGCTTCTCTGGATCCATTCTCTGTTAGAAGAAATCGGTGTACAGGCAGAAGAACCTATGATGTTATACTGCGATAACCAGGCAGCAATCAATATTGCCCATAATCCAGTCCAGCATGACCGAACTAAGCACATTGAAGTAGATAGACATTTTATCAGAGAAAGGGTAACTTCTGGAGAAGTTTGTCTTCCATACATTTCTTCTAATATGCAGCTTGTTGATGTTCTCACAAAAGGTGTTGTAAAGAATAAGCTAGAACATGATCTACGCAAGTTGGGAATGTGACATCTATTCCCAACTTGAGGGGGAGTGTTGAGTGGGCCGATTTATGTTTAGTTTGTTTTCTTTTAAATTAAGAAGTTGTTGGGCCTTGGGCCCATTAGTTTTTTATTTTTAAAAGAATTGTAAGTACTTAGTTTGAGTTGCCGCCCTACTAGGGGCATCTTTGTAATAACTCATATTTAAGTTAATTATAAATAGAATGAGGGGCTGGCGGCTAGGGTTATGTATCACTATCCTAGTCGACCTTCTCCTTTTCTTCCCTTTCCTCTGTCTATTGCTAAAACCCCCAACTTTCTCCTCTTCCTTTCACAAGAAGCTTGGCCGATTCAGCACATAAGGCTTTCTACTGAAAGCATTGTAAACAATCTTTTAAACCAAGTAATAAAATAAGTACTTCTGCTTTTAATATTGTTCACACTAATGTATGGGAGCCATATCATATCCCTTCCATGGGAGGATTCCATTACTTTCTCTTGTTTGTGGATGATTATACACGATATTCTTGAATATATTTGATGAGATCACGTGATGAGGTTCCTAACTTAGTACGACAGTTCCACCAGATGGTTCTCACACAATTTGGAGTTAGAACTAAGGCTTTTAGATCAGATAATGCCAAAGAGTACTTTGAGAAGGACCTGACCATGTATCTCTTAGAACATGGTGTAGTTCATCAGAGCAGTTGTGCATATACACCGCAACAAAATGGAGTTGCTGAGAGGAAGAACATCATAAAACTAATTAATCTTCAACAGCTTCTATTGAAAATTAATGAATTTTATTTATTAAAAAAATGTTACCTTCATTACTAAATTACATTTGACATGAAAAAATAGCATTCATCTTGTACATTAGTTGTTAATTTATGCCAAATGAGCCATGAGATAGAAAAATATGTCACACAGAAGTATCAACCATCCCCACGAATCCATCAAGTATTTGACTCTGATATGTGTCCAACAAGGACACACCATCCATTTAATAGAATCCATGCAATACCGCTTTTACTGGATAAAATAATCATGTAATGAAAGATTTTGGTGTATAGTAACAACTCTAACATGCTACTTGGCCATCAAGGAGTTGCAAGCTACTTGATAACTTATTCACTATAATGAAAAGCAATATGCCATTTAGTACCAAAGAAGCTCTATTGTGGAAGTGGAGATTAGGGAGGAGAGAGAGAAAATAATTTTTTTAGGTGCTCTATTGTGGAAGTGGAGATTAGGGAGGAAAGAAATAAAAGAATTTTTGAGGAGTAATAGAAGTTTTAAGAACAATCAGACCAAGGAATATTAATAGAAAGTATTCCTATGAGGGTAGCCCAAGGTGAAGAGCTTGGAAGTATTTCAGCCATTTTCCACTAAAAACAAAATTAAGAATTGACAAAATGTAGAATTTTGGAAAGGTAACAGTTGTGTGTTTTCCACTCTTGAAGTACTGTTTTTATGATATTTTTATGCTCGGGGGTAGTTATGCCTTTTCCCCTTTTGTTACGGTTGTAGGTAATTGTGGCCATTAGGCCTTCCTGATCCATGGTGTGATGAGAAAGTCCACAACATCAGTGGTATAGCCTCAACCATAGGAGAGATCTCTACATGTTAACACTACACACAGTCATCCCACTTTTTCCAGTATTGGCCGAGAAGCAGTTGCACCTGTATTAGGCAAAGTAGAATCAATCAATCAATAGACAAGAATGAATTGACAACCACACCAAGAACCAAAGGATTTGGAGAGGATGCATGTGTATGAATAATTTTTTGATTGGTCCACAACTGAGTAACTTTTCCCCCTGTAAGTTCCTAACTAGGGGTGTGAACAAGAGAGGTAACAACCCAAGTATTTGTTCCTTCCATTCCCTTCTTACCCCTTTTTGATGAGTCAAAGCATTTCCGTAAGTGAGAATTTGGAACCACTGATCGTACATCCTTTAGACATTGAGAATCTGGGAATCATTCCTCTTCACTTGGGGGGGGGGGGTACAACCTGCTAAACTTCAATAACTAAATCTACTTTGTTTCCTTCTTATCTATCCTCAATATAGCCCCTAAATCTAATTGTTCATGTCTTCCAATAGTGATGTGTTCAGGACACTACATCCTCCTCAATGAAAAGAAGCTCTATGTGAAAACTTTCCTATGCCCGCATATCTATATTCCCTACCAAATCTACACTACCAATACTACTCGAAGAATCTAAGAAAACTAACTCATCTTCCTCCTCGTTTCTAGACCATTCATCATTCAAATCAGAGAGCTCTTGGATTACATCGCTCTGGTGAGGCAAGCTCCTTGTCTTTGCTGGAACCCAACGCAGTACCCCATTATCTCCTTTTTTCATTGTTGCAATCTTAGTCTAGCCAGAATTTGACAAAGAGGAAGATGACAGATGGCACTTACTATCCATCACCGACCTTTTAGCCCCCCTCACATTCTCCTTAAGAGATTCACATGGCCTCTCAAAAGTAGGAGGCCCAATTACAAAGGTCACTATTGTTTTCACCTCACTAATGGGCCTGTTTGATAGCCATCAACACTCCTCCCTTACTCTTTAAAAAGGCCCATCTCCTGTCTGGATAGTCCTAAGTGCCTCCATCTAAACAATGAGTTTGTCCACAATCTACTGGTTCAAATGAAGGCCTGCCCCAAGTTGTCGATCCAGCTATCCAAATTTTAAAATACTTGATTTACTGTTGAAATCCCTAGCCACCACCTATGCGTAGGTCCAAGCACGCATTTTACCAGAACTCTAATCATTTCTCTCTTCATTGTTTTCTTGTGGTAATACTTTTGGCTTTCCAGAAAATTGTGTCACCATTTTTGTGTAACTTCCAACCTCATTTGATTGTTCCAATCTCTTCATGCCACATAAATCATCTTCTTCAAACTTCTCATCTTCTCTGCGTGCGCTTCCCTACACAACTCCGCTTCAATGGAGGTAACAACCCACACTAAGTAAATAATTTCATCTGTGAGGATTTGAGCTTTCCTAGGAAAATCTGGTAAAGATTCCTTCTAAGACACCTCCACACATAGAAGTCAAAGATGTAAAGGTGTCAGCCTTCAACAGATGAAACAACAATCCCAGCAAACGAACTACTATCCCCTTCTCCATGTTCAATGATTTCAAGTTTCGTATTGGAGACCACTTTGTAACTAAAACTTGACCAGCCTCCAGAATACAAACAACTCTTAAATCCAAACTATCCTCCACTAATTCAAGCAGGGATGTGTTCTTCTCAAAAGGGGTTACTATTATTATACCTATCAAGTGTAAGCTTCTAATTATCGCCTGTGCAACCTTTTTCTAGTCTTCTATCTTATCCTTAGCTTGAATCATCTCTTTCTACTCCCAATCCTTCTTATCCCGTGTCAAGGCAATAATACCCCTACTTGCGATGCATTCCAATCCCTATTGACTTTTTTCCATCCTCCCAATGGTCTTCACCTCTCATTCTTCATCTCTTTCCACTGTCTTCATTTGTACTTTTAACACCTTTGACACCACGTCCCAACCTTCTCCTTTCTTGCCTTTAGGAAAACAAATCATCTGCTTCCTCCCAAGACTAAAAATCTCAACCAAAGTACTTAAAGCTCCCTTCATATTCTTCTTGAAGTACAAAAGCATCATCTAACTCCCGCTTAGAAGCACCTACCTGCACCGCTATATCTGAGTCTTCTTCCTTTTCAAACGAAATAACTTCAATGTTATTAGTCATTACCTCGAGGGACCCTTGATGTATCTCCTTTGGTCAATGAAAAGGAACTTCCCCAACTAAACCACTACAATCTAAGTGCTGACGAGACTAAGACTCCAATTTCAACTCAGGCAAAGACTTATCTGGGACTTCACACAAATTAAATGGAGTTGTTCCCACCTTCAAATCAACTGGAACCTTACTACCTGTTAACAACCTTGAAATATCATTTTAGAGAATCTAGTAACCACCCATACCCATTTTTCTTTCTCCCTTGCTCTCAAACTCATAGCTTTTCTCAAGTATTACTTTTTAAAGATCATGCCTTTCCTCCTCTCGAGACGTACAATGAAACCAACGATTAGACTACTTCACCTTTTATCCAAATTGGTCTTCTTAGAACCACTCTTTTTATAGCACCTTCCTGAAGTAGCTGAAGATTGCTCGATACTGTTTGGGTTGGGTTTCTCCAGCATTATCAATTGTGAGCTTGGGATTGGATGCCCCACAAGCCAACAATTCTTTTCCTTGGTAATTGATAGTGAGTCGGTTATCATCCCTAATATCTATCATATTAAACCTAGGCTCACATGATCACATAAGTGAGCAAGAGCCATCTGGTTTAACCTCATCTGATGGAGTTTATAACGTGACCCACTCAACCGGTTTGGCCAGCTAATGGATTATATATACATATATACATATTTATCTATCTAGAAAAGTAGATCTTTAATGAGTAATGACAAATATTGGACATTTCAAATTACAACCACTAACTATCTCAGGTACCTGTTTCAGCTCACCAAGATATCTTCGAGCATGTTCAGATGCTGCTGGTCGTGTACCAAGCTCATTTAATCTGTATAAATAGTCAGCAGAACGTAAGTTTCCATAAATGAAAATAAAATCCTTTGAACTACTGCAAATGGGAACCACCTGAAAAATATTGGGTCACCAATAGCTTTTAAAAAATCTAGGCGTTCCTGGAACTCAGTTGCTGAAGCATCTTCACCATCAGTATACAGCCATTCTTGCACCTGACACAAAACAAAATGGTTGAATCAGAATGCTGAAGTGATAGAGTGAAGGCAAAGCCAATATGCCTGCTAAGTGGATATATGACAACTAACCTCATCAAGCTTCTCAACAAAGGATTGACGTTCCTGGGATGTTGATATTTTTTCAATCTCTTCAGATGATTCAAGCTGGTATTAGCAGCAACAAAGATAACATGAAAGGAGTCAAAATAAGTCAACTACAAGGCCAATGTTTAAATAAAAAGTGAAAAAAGTTACAAGCGAAAAAAAAGGTAAATTTAACTTTTAGATGAAAATCAGGGACTAGAAAATGCTATGACCCCAAGCAATCCCAATCCTCTCCCCCTTAAAAGAAAATGAGATCTGACAAGTGGACCGAGGAATAATGAAAAGCATAATAACCAGTTTGTAGAACTAAAGAAATGATTTCATGCCTCTTCAGGTTGCTAAAACAGTAGTTTCAATATCATGGAAACAAGAAAATTCCACTATCATGAAAAAAAGGAGCTGTAAGAAAATGAAACCTCAATAGGACCAATTGCAGGATAAATTAGAAATATAACTAAACAAAATCCTCAACACTTGTTAAAAGATAGAGGGATAAAGAACAAGGAAGTTCAATAGAGCTTTATTAAATACAAGTTTAGAATTGTTAAAGAACTCTAAAGTACAAACCTTTTCTCTAGTAGCATATATGTATCCTTCCAAGTTATTTTTAAGCTCTGCAGTTCTTCTTCGCTCCGCATCTTTTTTGTCAAGTTGCTCCAGTCTATGTTTTGCTTCAGAAAAAGATTCTTTAGAAAGAGACATTCCAGGGCCCATCGTTTTTTCAACTATCTGTACTTGTAAAATAAAAACAGTTAGCTGAAATCATCAACTTCAGAACTATCCCTGGTCAAACTAAAGTTACAGTGTGGCATAAGTTAATGACGACAAAGCTGTTTCAATTTATGCACCTTCAGTGGAATCCTAAAAGTTCTCTTCTTCAGTTTTCTTTCAGTCACAGAATCTATGCTAGTTTGCTCTTCCAAGTTTGAATTCGATGTGTTAGCAATTGCACCATCATTGAGCATGTCATCCTTCATTGTTTCCGAGGTGTTTACTGCACTAGATTCAAGTGATACATTAGCAGTAACAGTAGTTGAATTCTCCACAGTCAAATTCTTTTTAGGAATTTCTACCCATTCTGAAATTTCAATGACGGCATCTGCACGATCCAAAGAAAGTATTCCACTTCTACTGAGAGAGAAATGCAGGTTTGCCTTGATAGGAGATGACAGATTGCGAGATGAATACCTAAACAGAAGTATACCATAATAGCTGGTTATGTTATGCAGTCTTTGCAATAGGAGAACTGGTATCATTGCTCAAAATTATTAAAGCAGTTTTTTAATCAGCAATAGCATCAAAGAAGAACCTAGATCCAATCATTATTTAAGAAGTTGCCAATCTCTTACTTCTCACTAGCATCTGTCAGACCAGAAACTGCATAGTGGGCAAATTTATCAGAAGAAATGCCAGGTGGTAGTAGATCTGCACTCTCATAACTGAGAGAAACTTCAAAGTCCTTGTTATGATTAATAGACCTAAACATCTGTATCATTAGCACACCCAAACATAATTAGTAAGTTGCCAACCAAATGTAACTCTAACAAACTTAAACATTAGTGAGAAGCAAATGCAAATACCAATCTAACACACTATCATGGCAACCAAGTCCAACTTACAGTTTATACCTTACTGGGAAGTTTCTTCATTCGTGTTACAAGTAGCTGTTTACTGCTATAGTCTTCTAAAAGATCTGGCCCATCAATCTCAATCATAAAACCATATGAACAACCATCAATCATTCCTAGCCTGCGATTCAACTTGATTCCATCACTTAAATTTGCAGCATGAAGTGATGCTCCAAGTGCAATAGCTTCATCAGCATCCAGATGTTTGTCCAGATTTTTCCTCCCAAGAAATTCCTGGAGTTTAGCCTGTAAGAAAGCAAACAGTGTCTCATACTCAGTTTGCATCAAATGTAGGTAAACTCAACCCTTTAAACATAATGGTGCGTGTCAGTGTAATGGATTACATTTTTTTGCATGGTGGTCTGCGTGTAAACCCAAGAAGTATTGGCATTATATCATATATTAACTCCTACACATGTACATTGACTGATTGTTGATTGTCATATTAAAGGCATTATATTATATATTAACCTCTACACAAGTGCATTGACTGATTGCTGATTGTCATATTAACCTCTATATATGGCAAAGGAGTTCTGTGTAAGTTGGATGTCGAGAGCCTATGATCTTGTGGACTGGTCTTTTTTACTGGAGGTAATGAGGGAACATGGATTTGAGAGGAAATGGTGCAAGTGGATTGCTGGTTGTTTACAAACTTGTAATTTTTTTCAGTCTTGGTCAGTAGTGAGAGATTTTTTCCCCACTTACAGAGGCCTTAGACACGGAGACCCACTATCTCCTTTCCTTTTTCACTCTAATCACAGACATGCTTGGCAAGTCAACCTCTAGAGCTGATAGGGAGGAGTTGTTTAAGGGTTGGACAGTTGGGAGAAACAATGTTATGTTACCTCCAATTCGTTGACGATATAATAATCTTCTATTATGGGAGCAATTTACAATACATGAGGAGGTTGAGATTGTTGCTAAAGTTATTTGAATCTTTGTCAAATTTAAGAATAAACTTCAAAAAGAGTTGTGTAACTGGGGTAAATTCAGAGGACAATGAATTAAGTGCAATAGTGGAGGTGCTAGGTCTTCCTCAAGGATGCAATCCGAGTGGTGATTTTTGGATCCCTGTCTAAGAAAAATATGGGAAAAGGTTAACAGCCTAGAAGTGTAATTACATTTCCATTGGCGGAACGATAACTTTGATTAAGTCCACTTTGGCCAACCTGACTACTAGTTTTCAGGGTGCCAAAAAAAGTGGCTAGGGTTTTGGACAAGAGAAAAAAACAGCATCTTCTTGGCATTCCAATAGACAGATTCTAGATACCAACTAGGCAGCAATAAATTAAAAACAATAAGCAATCCAACTCTCTATACACTTCCAATTAAAGAGTTTATGGGATTGAAGAGAAAGAAGGAAGAGAAAATGGTTGATCTAATACCAAGATGTAAATCAACACAAAAGAAAAAGGTATTTCAATCTGAAAATAGAAGAAAAGTGAAGATAGCAGAAATCAGAAGAGGAAGAAGATGGTGAGAGAAGAAGGGAGAAGGAGAAGAGAGTTCAATCAGTCAACTCCAGTCCACTCTCCTTTCTCCTAATTACTTTTATTAATCCAATCTCAAAGGAGATAATTACAAAGATTCCCTTAATGGGGAGGCCTGCTAACAACATAACACAAAAGAATGAATAAACTACTGTTAGCAGGCCCATTAACATAAACACAACAAATAAAAGGATAGGAAATAAAAAAACACTAGGGCCCATTCGGCCCAGTCTCTTTACAGAAGATGAGGGCATTTCAGGAGTATTAGTAAAAAATTTAAGTCCTAAGTGGTGGGTCTCGAACTCTTCTTCCTTTTGCATCTCACATCTTTACTCGTTTGGCCTCCATGAGCCCACCACTCCACTCTCAGTGGTAGTGGTGGGCATCGGGACTCGAAGAGCCAAGTAGGAAATGAAGCTAAATTGCTGGCTGGTTCTACTTTTATGGATTGGTCGACTTTTGTTGACTCTTTTAATGTTGGTGCAGAGAGTGGGGTGGTGGGCTCATGGAGGCCAAACGAGTAAAGGTGTGAGATGCAAAAGGAAGAAGAGTTCTCTGGGTTAGAATGGGTGGAGCCACATGGTTTTGTGGGGCCAGTTGAAGGATTAAATGGGGAGCTTTTTAAGGAATTTAATTTTAAAAAGAAGAGTGGGCTGTACCTGCGGCCTAAGTTGCAGGTTGACAATAGGGGCCACGCTTATTTCAAGCGTTGAAAGGCTAAAGCTTTGGGAGTCCTAAACAGAAACGAATCTGAGAAGTGGAACAAGGGGAAGGAGAGTTGGGCTGGGATGATCTCGAAGTTCGATAGAGGTGGCAACAGGAAGACTGTTGAAGATGTTGTGGAGGATCGTGCTGGCTCTGGTAGGTGTCGGAGCATTGCTGCGGGTGATCAATCTCCTGGGACTTGTGATCAATAGAGCATTGAGTCTCCTGTAGCCAGTAACAACTCAGAGGATCAGAAGAATGCTGACTTTCCGATAAAAGAAAGTTTTGCTGCTTTGGTAGAGTCGGTTGGGTGATCAATCTCCTGGGACTTGATCAATAGAGCATTGAGTCTCCTGTGGCCAGTAACAACTCAGAGGATTAGAAGGATGCTGACTTTCCGATACAAGAAAGTTTTGCTGCTTTGGTGGAGTCAGTTCTGACTGGTTCAGAGGAGAATTATGAAGGGGTGGATAGGTTGGGAGATCATTAGAAAGTTGATGTTCTTTGTTCAATTGGCTAAGTATCTGTAGGTGGTTCAGAGGAGGGTCCTGTGGAAGCTATTGGCAACAGGAGTCTTTCTTTGAACTTGATGCCTGCTGCTGATCCTTTTTATTTTGAGGAGGTGATGATAGGTAAGTTTAAACCACATTTGCTACAGCACTGTCGTAGCGCTGCACTGAAACAACAAAATCAAAACCTTTGATTTATAGATGTGGCCCACCTTGAATTAAATGAACTAACATTTTGGAGGGGCCATAGGAGTGGATTTGGGTCGCAAGAGGAAAGAGGAAGAGGAATTGAGGTTGAGAACATTGAACTGGTTCCAAAGAAGTCTTGTGTTCCTTGCAAGCACAACGCATTGTTCACATAACTAAAGTCTTCTTGTGGCTGAAGCTTGGATTGGTTGGTGCAGGTACAAGAGAACAGGGGGTAAATGCAAAGGTTTCATTGTTGGATAGCGTTGGTGGGGAAGACTCTTTTGGCACCAGCAATTTGGAGATACAGTTGGATTATGATCATAAGAAGAGGAGTGTGGGAACAATTGAAGATGAGGTGAGAATGGTTGATAGCAATTCGGAGACACAGATGGATAATGATCATAAGAAAAGGAGTGTGGGAACAGTTGAAGATGAAGTGAGAATGATTGATATGATCCCAGGAGAAAAGGTGGAGAAGGAAGGAAATTTGGCTAATGAGAAAAATGTTGAAATTGGAAAAAATCCCGGTCCTTTTTTTTTTTTGGGGGGGGGGGGGGCTTTTATTAGAGAAGCCTTGAGGAGTTTGAGAGGAGGGAAGAAAGTTTGAAAAATGTTATAGTGGAGGAAGGAGGAGAGGTGTGGAATGAAGCTGACAATGGGCAGGAAGAGCTGTTTGAGGGGGAGGACTAGTGATGATTCATGAAGTTTTCATTTGGTCTTGGGGGGTTAGGGGATGGAGTGATGATGTATGGTGTTTGAGGAAGTTTTTGATTTTGCTGTTTTGTTTGGTGTTTAGTTTCCTGTTTTTTGGGTTGTTTCATTTGAGGTGTTTTCCTTCCCCCTGTTGGTGAACCCTTGTGACCTTGTTTTATGTTTTCTTTTGTTTCTTTAACAAATTTCATTTTATTATCAAAAATAAAGCTAAGGCTAGTGACTAAAAGGGATGTCATGCACACATATTGTAACACATTCTCCCTAAATATATTAACAAAGCACTTTGATTATTATCAATAAAAAAATAAAAAACTATGCCCAGAAGCAAGCCGGTGGTGGATTGGAAGCCTCCTGATGCAGGCATCATTAAACTAAATTTTGATGGCAGTAGTTTGGGCAACCCGGGGCCATCTGGAATAGGAGTCTTCAGAAATGATGAGGGCCAGATTGTAGCTCTATTTACTGGTCCTATAGGGTGGGGAGACTCTGTAAATGCAGCCAAGCTGTGTTACAAGGAGCAGAACATGCAAGAGAGTTGGCAGTGGAGCATTTAATGATTGAAGGTGATTCCAAACTGGTTATTGGATGGCTAAAAGAACCACAGACGGCAGCCTGGCTGTATAGGGGGTTTTGAGAAGATTTAAGTGGCTGACTTCAAATATTTCAGTCACAGTTCAATGGGAAAGAAGATCGGCAAATGGGCTGGCAGACCTTCTAGCTAAACAAGGAGTACATAGGAATCAGCTCTTTTGGGCTCAATTGTAAGCTTTATGATGTAGTTTGGAGGYTGCACCTCGCGCYTCTTTGTGGGGAATTGTATGATGAATACTTAGTTCTTTATTTAATAAAATTTTCATTATCATTATCTATCAAAAAATAAAAACAAAAAACTATGCCAGAGGAACAACTAAATTACCACTTCTATGAAACAGAATATAAAAACATGAATTAGCTCATGAAAATTAGCACCAGATATCATAAAGAAGATCTATCCACTGACCTGTAACTTTGGCACGCGAGTGGCACCGCCTATCAGCTCTATTGCATATATCTCATCAACATTCAAACCTGAATGCTTGATCACTTCTTTCACAGGCAGAAGAGATTGCTCCCACAGGTCTCCACAAAGATCTTCAAATTTCTCCCGAGTTACTGTGCTTCTATAGAAAATAAAAATAATAGAAATAAAAAAAAAGAAAAATATAATTACCATCATGTTGATTTTCACAGGTATTAGTTAACATTTTACAAATAAATGTAAAGGGTATTAAAAATGAGCAAGTGAAATCATGGCTCTATACTTGCTGGTTACCAAAGTCCATTTGACAAAGGGAACAATAGGAAAAGGTATGCATTTTCAGTGAGTGCAAGGTGCAAGAAAAGCACAAGGGCCTTATAGTGCTTGAGGAACAAGGCAAGGCACTCAGTTTTGAAGCAAGGCACAAATTTTTGAAAAAAAAAAGAATAATACAAAAAAAAGGAAACCTGGATTTTAAAAGAAATTAAATTTAAAATGCCTGTTGGCTCAAAGTAAAATACATAAGCATAACATATAATCACATATAAAGTGAAAATGTGAAAGTGAAAGCAAACATATGTAGATCGTATCTAAGTGCTTCATGCACTCAACAATTCAAGCATGTGAAACTTTTAATCTATACATTTATCCCTATTTGAATTATTTCAAGTAGCTAGTGTGATGTTAAACACCTTGCATTCCCTATCCTAAGAAATTGGCCCTCCACCTTTGTAAGGGCCCCTTGAGGCAAGTCAAAATAAGTTCATGCTGGGGTATGGGGCAACATCCAGCCTAAATTTTTAGTCTTTATATGTAAAGCGGGGTTGGTTTTGTGATTTTAGTTGCAATTCATTTCATTTTAGGATTAGGGGTAAGGTATTGGTTGTACTGTTATAGTAGCTTTTTCAGTGACAATTTTGTTATTTGAGATCCTATTTGCCAGAAGCACAGCTTCAGAGCAGCAATATTGTGGACTGACTTTAATAAGTGCCATTTCTTATATCTTCTCTTGTCTTTTAGTTTAATGCTTTTACGTTACTTCTGCCCAAGGTTCACAGTATCAATATACCCAAATATGACGGAAGGGGTGTATATGTACTTTGCACCACACTCTTCTTTTTTTAGTTTTCCTTTTCAAAAATAGGGAAGAGAGGTAGGTTTTAGGCCTGGCTACCCCCTGAAATGGGTCAAACCACCCAAAAGAAAAATATTTGGCGTATTGACCGATATGGCCAGATGTACGTGATGAAATTTTGAGCCTTGCTTCTGCCCTCATAATAGTCAGTCTAGCAATCATACATCTTATCTACAACCACATTCATCACTGATTCACTGCTTTCCTTCTTCATAACACTCACACTTTTTACTACTAAAAACTAATTCAGCAAGTCTTTCCCTTTAGTTTTCTCTATTAATTTACAAAAGCAGTGTAGCCCCTAACTGATCTGTTTAGAGCATAGAAACCTTCTCTTTCTCGCAGCCTAACTGGTTTCCAACTACTTTACAGCTTTCTAAATTCTAACCTCATATCCAGACCTACAAATCTAACCATGTTCTGAATCTAAAAACAGAAGTTTCCAACACATCTTGCTGCATCATTTCCTATAGTATGATTTGCTAAAATATACAATATTTTTCAGTCTGTTAAGCAAAGAAACTCTAGAAGCATACATAAAGTAAAGGGCAGCCCAGTGCATGAGTTTCCCCGCCAATGCGGGGTCTGGGGAGGGACAGTTGTACACAGCCTTACCCTTCACATACAAAGAAGCTGTTTCCAAGATTTGAACCCTGGTCACCCAGATTGAAATGGAGCAACTAACCGTTGTGCCAAGGCCTCAGTATTGATGTTACATCTTCTTGGTAAATGGTAAGCAAGTTCAAGTAACCATGTACTACAGGATGCAATGATTAAAGCCTAGATTGTTCAAGCAGCATGGGAGGATGCTATCTTTTCCTTTGTATAGTATGTCCCCTTCTGCAAATCTTTAACTATAGATAACACAAGCAAATTTAGTGAAGCCTTCTAGATTTTCGAATCCTATTTACTGGCCCTTTGTTTTGGTTGGAAATTCCTACATTTTCTGCTCTGTGATTACTATTTCATGCCAAAAGGTTTGAAAACATCATAGCTATGTCTGTACATGAAGCTAGTTTTCCTTCTCTTTTGATCAGTATTTTTTAATATATGCAGTACTAACCATCTTGTAACTTCTTGACAAGAAATAGTATCACATTTACACATTTACCTAGGTTGTCTTTCTCTTTCCTTTTCTTTTCAAAGCATTTAGTTAGCAAACCATTGGAAAAAAGAGTTGCAACATTTACTACTAGAAGGAAAAACCTGTTGCTAGATATAAAATGTTTTTGAGGTAATTGTTTGTAGTTCAGCCCACCTAAAATCACGATCATCATAAAGTGATTCAACTGACATTGGAGCCATGGTATTTGCACTTAAAATTTCTTTGGTGCGTTTAACCTGTTTCTTCAATTTAGCCATTGCTTTAGGGGACTTCCTTACATCTATCCCATTCCCAACTTGATTATTGAACTCATCTGCGAAGTACTCCACCAAACGCATTTCCATATCTTGACCCCCAAGTGCCATGTTCCATCTGACATCTTTAACCTGCAACATCATTCATGAATTACATCTCCCAAAACAAATGAAAAAATTCCAATGACCATCAATAGGCATAATGCATAACGGAACACAAAAAGGGCACAAATAACAATAACAATTATAAGGTCACAAGCCTAACAATCTCAATTACCAAAATAATTCTAGATACGTAATAGGAATTAGTCAGAGAAAAATGTCAGGCTGTTTTACAGCTCCACTGTTAGTAACACAATAACATGTAACAACATCATAACAAGTGACTAGCCATCTTTGAGAGGAAAAGGATCCCAAAATGGTAGAAGAAACAACCAACTTCTTGATCACCATGAAATACAAGGAGAAAAGGAAGAAAAGTAGGGAAGACTATTTGCTATACAGCATGTATACATGTACCAAAGATTCTCCATCTTAAGATGATACTTATGATATAGACTTTGTAGAGAGACTGGGCCGAATGGGCCCTAGTGTCTATTTTATGTTTCAGTAGTAGGTTATTTATTTTGTATGCTAATGGGCCTGTTAACTTCTTTTAAGTTATTTAAAATTTATGCTTAGCTAAAAACCCCACTTAAGGGCTGATTTGTAATTAACTACATCAGTGAAGACTAATAAAAGGATTAGTGAAGGGAGAGAGGTGATTATCAAACCCTCTTCTTCTTCCTCTTCTTCTTCTCCATCCCCTTCTTCTATTCTATTGTTTCTTCTTCCTCTTCTTCTTCTCCATCCCCTTCTTCTATTCTATTGTTTCTTCTTCCTTTCTCACTTTTTTACTTCTTTAATCAGTTTCTTATCAGATTTAGAAGTTCTTGGTATCAGAGCAGGTTTTCCCTCTTTTTTCTTTTCTTAATTTCTCTTTTCCCATACACCCTTCGATTAGGAGTGTGTATGGAGAGATAAATTCTTAATAGATCAGAGAATATTTTTGCCTAGTTGGTAGAGGGTTTGAAGAATTAGAATCTGGCCGAAAACTGCCAAGAAGTGGAGTTGTAATTTTCTGACCCTAGCCGACTAGAGAGCTTTCAAGTTATAGGTCAAGGAGAAGATTTGGGTGTGGCGCTCAAGACTTTGGAGGTGTAGTTTGACCTCTAGAAGTGTGTGGCTAAGACTTGTAGGTGGTTTGGAAGCCCTGGTAGGAGCGGCTACCTCTTCTCTCTTCCTCCTCGACAATTGGGCGCAGTGAAACCCTAGTTTTCAAGTCTGCAGGTATTGTATTGACCTCAGTTAAGTTTATATAGACTGAAAAACTAGTTTTTTGATATTCGCTTGATCAATGGAGCATTCCAGAAGTGAATCAAAGAAAATGCTGGTATCTGGGGTTGGCCCAGTAGATTCCTGTTTTACTGGAGTGACCACAATCAAGCTAGATGGCACCAATTATCTAGCCTGGGCACAATCTATACAGATTCATGTCTATAGTAGAGGTAAACTGAGATATCTCACAAGCAGTAAGGTGAAACCCGTAGAAACAGACCCTGCATATGAGAAATGGATATAGGAGAACTACACTATTATTGGATGGTTAGTTAACTCTATGCAGCCCCATATAAGTCAGCATTATCTCTGGATGTTTTCGGCCAAGGAAATCTATGACAATGTTATGGAAACATTCACAGAAGTTGAATGTGGCAAAAGTCTATAAGCTGAAAAGTGATGTGAAAAATCTGAGACAAGAGGAGAAGAGTGTAGCGATCTAGTATTCCGTGCTGAAATCACTATGGCAGGAAATTAATGTTATGGAGACGGTTGTTTGGGAGAGTACTAATGATGTAGAGACTTTTAGGAAACTGGTGGAACAAAACAAGGTGCTTGAGTTTCTTACAGGACTCAACCCTGAGTTCGACATTACTAGACAGAATATTCTAGTGAAGGATGATGTCACTCTTGCTTAGGCATACGCTATGGTAAGCAATGAAGAGAGAAGGCGAAAAGTGCAGTAACAGAGTCCACCTACAGAACATTTTGCACATGCTGGAATAAAGATAAAAGGTCCGACCGAGAAGAAAGAAGTGATATGTGAATACTGTAAAAACCAAAGCATACTAAGGACACTTGTTGGAAACTCCATCCTGATCTTCTCCCGGACAGGTTTCAGAATAACAACAATAACAGCAATAGCAACAGCTTTAAGAAGAATGGTCAGACAGGATAGCCTAAGAATGCTAATGTTGCCATAGTACCTGAAGGAGAGAACAAGGAGAGTGAAGAAAAATCAGCTATGGAGCAGCTGGCAGCAGTAAAGGAAGAGTTTGAAAAGTATGGGAGGTTATTGAATCACTTGAAACCACTGTAACAACATCCTACCCTTTTGGCAGCACTTCATCACCTACATTTGCTCACTCAAGTACTCGTGCTTCTATAAATCATGCTTCTATTTCAGGTAATCATAAAATCTCTTGGATTATTGATTCTGGTGCATTAGACCATATGACCAGTTTGTCTAACATATTTTGTTCCTATCAACTCCTCTCTGGTAGAGAGAAGATATCTCTTGTTGATGGGTCTCTTGTTCCCATCTCTGGCAAAGGATATATCAAGGCCTTTGACACACTTGTCTTATCCTATGTTCTTCATGTCCTCAAGCTAGCATGACTAAATCCATGAATTGTAGCATAACCCTTTTTCCTACCCACCGTGTTTTTCGGGGCCTAAAATCTTAGAGGATGATTGGGAGTGGCCATGAGGCAAATGAAATATACTTGTTGGACACACCTGATAAGAGTCTTGGACCACCTAATGGAGTAGCTTTGGAGTTTGTTGTGTTAGAGTTTATTGATAGAGTCATGTTATGTCATTTGTGGTTTGGTCATTTACTTTTTTCAGCCTTGAGCCATTTGTTTCCCAATATGCTTAAGGGAGAGTGTCTTTATCGAGTCTTCATTGTGAGTCTTGTGAACTCGCAAAGCATTGTGGACAATCTTATTCAATAAGCAATAAAAGATCCGTTTCTCCTTCTCATATTGTGCACTCCGATGTGTGGGGGTCATATCATTTGCCTACTATGGGGGGTTAAAGATATTTTATCCTCTTTATTGATGATTATTCTCGCTATATTTGGACTTATCTCATAAGATCCTAGGATGAAGTACCAACTATTGTGAAAAATTTTCATAAGCTTATCCTTACCCAGGTTAATACATGGATCGAAATATTCCAATCTAATAATGCTAAGGAATATTTTGAGAAGAACCTTTCATCCTACTTTGAGACCTTTGGGGTTATTCATTAGAGTTCTTGTTCCTACACTCCACAACAGAATGGAGCGACGAAAAGGAAGAACCACCATATGGTTGAGGTTGCTTGATGCCTCCTTTTTGCATCTCATGTTCCTATTAAATTTTGGAGGGATGTTGTCCTTACTGCCACCTTCTTGATTAACAACCGTATGCCTTCTCAGGTTCTGGGTTTCAAAACCCCATTTAGCCTTATCTTTCCGGATGGGGATCTCTTTTCTCTTTCTACCCGAATCTTTGGGTGCACTTACTATGTACATGTTCATAATCATCAGAGACACAAATTTGAGCCTAAGGCACATAAGTGTGTTTTCAAGAATATGCCTCCACACAAAAGGGACATTGTTGTTTTGATCTAGCTCGTGGCACCTGCTTTGTCTCTAGGGATGTCACATTTGCTAAGTCCATTCCTCTCTTTAGTATTTCTCCTGAGGGGGAGCATCCTGAGCAGTCATTTGCTACGTACATCTCCAATGGTTCCTCTTCCAATTCCTTTTGAGTCCCCTACTGACTCATCTTCTTCTGATGCCTCCCCTTCCACTGTCTCTCCACATGTTCTTGCTCCCCCTCCTCCTCCAGCTCATCCTCCTACATTTCCTTCACATCCTGTGCTCCAAAGGTGGTACTAACAACAAAGATTCAAGGATGGGCAAGTTGTTTCCACTCCTTCCACAAAGCCTCTTGCACCTCCCATCACTATTGAGGCAACAAATCAGCCCTCCTCTAACCCACCTACCTTCCCAGACCTTGACCTTCCTATTGCCCTTCGAAAAGGCAAGCGGAAGTGTACAACACATTGTATCTCTAAACACCTGTCTTATAGCCTTCTATCCCCTACCTATTACTCTTTTCTTGCCTCCATTTTTACCCATGTTATTCCCAGGTCTGTACTAGAAGTCCTGTCCAAACCTGAATGGAGGGATGCTATGATGACTGAATTTGATGCTTTGCATAAGAACCATACCTAGGATATTGTGGATTTGCCTAAAGGGAAGGAGCCTATGGGTTGTAAATGGGTGTTCACCATTAAGTACCATTCTGATGGCACCATTGAGAGGTTTAAGGATCGATTGGTTGCTAAAGGCTACACTCGGATGTATGCTATTGACTACCTTGAGACCTTTGCTCCTATGACCAAGATGACTTCAATTCAAGTTTTGTTGTCTCTAGATGCTACTTTTGATTAGCCCCTTCACCAGTTCGATATTAAAAATGCCTTTTTGAATGGAGACCGCCATGAAGAGGTCTATATGTCTTTGCCTCAAAGGGTGTATAGAAAAGAAATGCAAGGGAAGGTGTGTAAACTGCAGAAATCTATTTATGGTCTCAAACAGTCTCCTCAAGCCTGGTTTCAGAGATTCAAATCTGCTCTTGTATCCTTTGGTTACACACAAATCCAATCTGACTATACTTTGTTTCTGAAAAGAATTAACTCTTTGGTGACTTTTCTGATTGTTTATGTTGATCACATTGTGGTCAAGGGTAATGACACCCAAGAAGTGATTAAGCTCAAAAGGATTTCTTAACTCTAAATTTGAAATCAAGGATTTGGGGGATCTTAGATATTTCTTGGGAATTGAAGTTGCTAAATCCAATGATGGTATCTTCATTTCTCAACACAAGTATGTTCTTGACCTCCTAGTAGAGACTGGTAAACTTGGTGCTAAACCAGCTCCCACCCCTATAGATCCCAATCATAAGCTCTCTGCCACTGATGGTGAACTGTTACCTAATAGGGGAGTGTTTCAGAGACTGCTTGGGAAGTTGTTATATCTCTACATGACTCGGCCAGATATTTCCTATGCAATGAGTGTTATTAGTCAGTTTATGCATTCTCCCAGAGACACACAATTAGTTGCTGCTGAAAGAGTTTTGTGTTATTTGAAAGGCACTCCAGGGAAAAGTATTCTGTTTTCCTAACATGGACAAACAAAGTTAGAAGCATACACTAATGTTGATTGGGCTGGATGTATTGATGATAGGAGATCCACCTCAGGATATTGTGCTTTAATGACAGGAAACATTGTCTCATGGAGGAGTAAGAAACAGTATGTAGTAGCCAGATCTTCAACTAAAGCAGAATACAGGGCAATGGCAGATGGAGTGTCAGAATTACTGCGGTTGATATCACTTCTGGAAGAGTTGGATGTTGACCATGTAAAGCCAAAGATGCTCTACTATGACAACCAAGCTACTATCAATATTGCACATAATCGTGCTCAACATGACAGAACTAAGCACATAGAGGTTGATAGACATTTTATACAAGAAAGAGTTGTTTTAGGAGATGTTTGCTTGCCATTTATTTCTTCAGAAGAGCAGTTGGCTGATGTCTTGACCAAAGGTGTTCCAAAAGGGAAACTGACACACTATATAAGCAAGCTGGGCATGATTGACATCTATGCTCAGCTTGAGGGAGAGTGTAGAGAGACTGGGCCGAATGGGCCCTAGTGTCTATTTTATGTTTTAGTAGAGTAGGTTATTTATTTTGTATGCTAATGGGCTTGTCTTATGGGCCTATTAACTTATTTTAAGTTTATGCTTAGTTGGACACCCCACTTAAGGGCTGATTTGTAATTAACCACATTAGTGAAGATTAATAAAATGATTAGTAAGGGGAGAGAGATGATTATCAAACCCTCTTCTTCTTCCTCTTCTTCTTCTCCATCCTCTTCTTCTATTCTGCTGTTTTCTTCTTCCTTTCTCACTTTTTTACTTCTTTAGAAGTCAGGTTTACTTCTGACTTGGTCTTGAACCTAGGAATAATATGCTAGATAAGACATAAAATCTTCCAATCTCATGAAAGTGGAAATTCAAATCTTAGAAAACAGTACTGCAGGAATTTCTGAATTCAAGTTTTTAATAAAAATAGTACCAAAGATTTCTTGAGGAGAACAAGTATAAGTATAGATTTTTTTAATAGGTAAAAAATGAAATTTTCATTAAAATATAAGAAAAATACATGCTGATGGTGACAAGGCATCGCCCAATTACAACAAGTATAAGATATAGATATAGATATAAAAGATTTTAATGATGTTGAGACACATTCCATTTATATTTCATATCAGTATTCAGTACCCTTAGACGCAGAAATATGCTGTGGAAATGTTAGGAAATATGTAAATCATGGCCATATGCAACACGATTTTTTCATAGATATGCTGTCAAATATACAAAATTGATCAATTATATTTTCATTGACCTTATTACTTTCAAGCATTAGTCTTATGCCTTCACGTTAAACTCAATTTTCAGTGTTCATCTTCAGGTGCATAAAACTTTCATGCTTGAAATGATCAAATGTTGCACTGCTAAGATGTTCAATGGATAAGCAGGAGCCTAAGTTATGTGTATGGCCTCACCTTATAAACTTCTATCTCAATTTAGGGGCAAATTTTGAGAACGATATATGCGTTCAGGAATTAATAACCAAAGGAGAAGTCAGCATTAAAGCTTACCTGGAATTGATTGACCGACACTGTCTTCCCATACTCCTTAGTATTATAAGCCGAGAAGTACACAAGAGCAGCGTAAGTACTAGTTGAACCCATGTCATAGAATATAACATGCCGTGACTCATTGGAGAAATCCTTATCGATCCCATACTGGAGTGCTGCACCAGAGTGCTCATTGATAAGAGATAGCACATTAATACCAGCCAATTGTGCTGCTTGAAGCAATCCTTTCCGCTCCGCCTGCCCAAAGTAGGGCGGCACCGTAATAACTGCATCCTTAATCGGCACCTTCGAATGAAACTCCGCCAAATGTAGGCCATAACTTAGCACCATTGCTACCAACTCTTCCGCCGAATAAACAGTAACGCCGTCATCGGTCCTAATTCCTGCTGTGCCTCTGGAATCCTCCACCAGATCAAACGGCAGGTACAACGAATCCATAAGATCCTTCACGTACTTAAACGGCTTTCCGATGATATCTCTAACTTGTGAATAGACCTTATCAGGGTACCTAGCGATAATTCCAGCTGCTTCTTCTCCAACCAGGCGATTGCCACCTTGAAATGCAACTAATGCCGGAGATTTCCTCTTTGACATCTCATTAATTGCTATAGAAATCGGACTCTGCCCGGGCTTGAGGTTTACAACCGCCACTTTCATCCACTCTGAACCTAGATCTATGCTCGAAACCGCAGATTCCGACGGAACTACAATGAGAAAAAGAATCAAAACCGATAACCCTAACTTAGGCCACATCTTCATTCCCTGTCGCTTTTCAACTGCTAAAAACGAACAAATGAATGTAAAGCCTGCAAGCCGAAATCCCAGTGTTCAAAATGACATTCAAGAATAACACACATAAGTATCGAAGGTCCCAGCCATTAAAACTGACCCCGAGCTCAATATTTCGAGGCTGTGGAATTAGGGTTTCAGTTTCGCTTTTCGAATTCTGAGAAAAGGAACTGATCGATCATTCGATCGAGAAGAATAGAGAGAAAGAACCCAAGATCTGAGTTAACGGTCTTTCTTTCTGGGGATCAGTAGGACAGGTTTTGAAGGTTGAAAAAAAGTGTGTATGAAGAACGGTCTACTTGTCTAGTTTACGAAACACTATCCAATAAAATGAAGCCACGTTGCATTATGTACACGTGGCGCAAGTTGAGGCGCCCACTCTGCTGTGTGCTTGTAGATCGTAGATGTTTCTGGAGCTGAATCAAAAATCCACGTGTCAAGTCAAGAAATCTAAAATCTTGGTATATAAAGAACGGTCTAACTCTAGCCAATAGAATGAAACCACGTTGCAATATGTTCACGTGGCGCAAGCTGAGGCGCCCCTTGTGCTGTGTGATTGTAAACCGTAGATGGTTTCTTGGACCTGAATCAAAATCCAGATGTTAATCAAGAATATTTTTGGGTAAATTGGAAAATCTCCCCCATATTTTCTGACAATTAGTTAGACGTCCCCTATATTTTGTGCGTAGCAAAAACTCTCCCGAGGTTCAGCCCGTCGTGATATCTACACCCCTCCCGTTAGGTAGATAAAATGATGTTGTCATAGACTCGTCTGTCATTCTCCCAAAATTTTAAAATACCCAATTTGCCCTTATAAAACAAGGTTTGGATTATTTAATGAAAAAAAACTAATAAAATATACAATCCATGTAGATGGTTGATGAATGACGAATCTATGGGTAGCTTAAATTTGTCACCTCTCTAGGACTAATTTTCAGGAGCAAAATTCCAGAGGGCATTTTGCTAAATAAATGATCGTGTGATCATTTTTGACAAAACGGATTACGTTTCAAGAATATTACAAAAAGAGTGAGACGGTGAGGTTTTTGCTTTTTGGACAAAAATGCCCTTTACTAAATGACTAGACCATAAAACTCATTTATCCTTTACGTTCACCGCACTTCATTTATCCATTACATTCACCGCACTTCTTGTTCGAGTGATGGTGGAGTTGGCTAAGATGCCATGTGGCATCCTTCGCAGCCATCCTCTCTGTAGCTATGTTGGTACCACGTGTAACAGAAGAGTTGACTAAGAAGGAGTGTCTTACATGGATAAGGAAGCAAACTCCGTCGGGGAAGAGGAAACCTCTCGAAGATCTTGGCAGATGATCTCATCCCAACAACCCCGAAAGCACCATCCATCTAGAACATGGACACCCAATTATAAATAGGTATTCCTCACTCGAGGTAAAAGACTTTGGACTTTTAAAAGAACACTCTGAATATCTTTACACTATCTCTTCGGTTCAAACCGACATTATTCCAACCTGTTCAACCCGACCACCTCCCTCTCTACCGAACTGACTTGAGTGCCAGAGTACCTACCCAGGGAATAACTCCTCAGGCCTCTAACCCTTCTCCTAATTGTAGATCTTAGTGCATAACATCGTCCTTCCACCTCGGCTTCATCTAGTTGGTAGGGTTATTTGATTGTGTCTTCCATTCAAAACACCTCGGATCGAACAACATAAGATTGGCGTCGTCTGTTGGAAACGTACAAATAGCCATTTCCCAAACACCTTTCTACACACTCAAAGAAATCATGCCCAAAAACGCATCCTACCGCTCTAGAGCACGTTCCCCATCTCGGGGATCCTGTTCACATCGCAACTCTCCACCTCGTGAGCCCTAGCATCAAGCTGCAGTCGAAATTGCACAATTTCAATCCATGCACTAGAAAGTCGATTGCATCCTAGCCATAATGGAGGCGTTAGGGCAACTAGCTCACCCTCCCCAAGCTACATGCCCTGCCACGTAGGCGCCTACTATAGTCGATCCTTGCACCGAGGACCCTAAAGGGTGCCACGTAGATAGGCATGAACGACCGCAACCATTCAGAGGATCTGACTCCCCAACTCAGTCTCACGCACTTGATGCCCACATTAGATCTCGTCACTCTACCAGGGTGCTAGCAAAAGAACAGCTCGACCAACGTCTACAGCAGTTGCCGGTCTCGATAGCCAAATCCAGCTCGGTCCGAGATTGGCTTGCAACCCCAAAAGGGGAGAAGTCCACAAACACGGTCCTAGCCAATAGAGGCATCGAGATCAGAGAGCTAAAAGAGCGCTTGGCCGAACCGGAGCGCAACCAAGCGAATAGAAGCGTTGCCCCCCCCCCCCTGACAGCTCGACCAACAAAGCAACACCACGGTCAATAGCCTGCCAAAGAGCCCATCTTCATCCAAGAAATTGTCGACGAACTCCCTTCAACCGTATAGAGACCTTAGTTCGACAAGTACAATGGAGCCTCGGGCCCCAATGGCCACATTGAGGGGTTCAAGGCGTTAATGATGCTACACGGATCCTTTGAAGGCCTCATGTGCAAGGCCTTCGTTGCCACCATCCATGAAGTCGCTAGAATGTGGTATGCTTCCCTTCCTCCACAGTCCATATCCTTGTGTGAGCAACTGGAGACGCAGTTTCTAGCGTAGTCCACCGCCAACCAAAAGCACTAGAAGATGTCGGCCAACCTCATGCAAGTGCAGCAAAGAAAAGGAGAGACCTTGAGGGAATACTTGGCGAGGTTCAACGCTGAGGCCCTCCAAGTCCAAGCTCTAAACTAATCAGTAGCTATGACCGCCATCATGAGCGGACTGCACTCCTCGATGTTCAGCTTCTCTTTGCAAAAGAATCCTCCACCCAACCTGGCCATGCACATGAAGCACACAAAGAAGTATATGAATGTTGAAGAGGCCCAAGCATTGCGTAGGGAGGATGAAGACCCGCATGACTGGAAGTGCAATGACCACGATGGTTGAAGACCAGACCAAGAAACCAAGAGGCCAGATCGATGACCTGACCATGGACCGAGGACCCCGCCGTCGACGTTTCACAACTTCACTCCACTCAATGCTCAGCAAGCTCATATACTAATGCAAATCCACGATCGCAACTTCATCAAGTGGCATGAGAAGATGAAAATCCAGAGCCATAAGAGAACCCAAGACAAGTTCTGTGATTTTCACCACAACCACAACCATGACACCGAGAGCTGCCACGACCTCCGCCACCACCTGGAAGACCTCGTTCAATGCGGATACCTTTGTGGATTCATTGACATCAAAGAACACAAACCTAGGGAAGAACCACACCGTGTTGACGAGCCCCCAGCCCGAGCTCCCCCGATTGGGGCCATCGCCACCATCTTGGGTGAGACAACCCTTAAAAGGGGGAACTAAGCATAGAAGATCTACCCGAGGCGCTAGAGTGTCAGAACTATAATGTACCGACGACTATCGGCGTCGAACAGTAATGGTGACTAGACTATACAAATTCAATAAATAAAGAATCCCCTTCAAGCACGACCAACCAAACGTTTGTGCACAACTCGGCCAAACTCCGCGTTGACCAACGATCACTACGCGGCGACAACTCCACAAAAGACCTGGCCGACCACAAACGATCGAGGCCAGAATAAGTCCCCAACGGGTACTGTGGGAACGACGCATAATGGCAAGAAGACAGTCATCGAGGACCACACCCCCCTCCCCCAACAAGCAACCAAAGCAGAGCTAACCAAGAAGGACCATGGCTAGCCCAATAGAAGAGCGCAGCTCTCTGAAACCTAGTGCCGCTGAGCTCCGTGGCAACATTGAAAGCTTGGAAGCACCTCGACCAGCATAAAACTGAGGCCAAGCCAGAGACCTTAGCCAATGAAGACCAAAGACCTTAGTTAGCATAAGATCGATGCCACTAAGGCAGAGACCTCATCCAGCGAAGACCAACAACCTTGGCTAGCGCAAGATCGAGCCACTAAGCCAGAGACCTCAGCCAACGTAAGACCGAGACCACCACACCAGAGACCTCATCCAATAAGAATCGAAGGCCTCCGACTAGCTTGAAGTACAAAAGCACAACCAACACTCCTTACCGACCAACCTAATTCCAAAGCACGACAACTTAGAAAATTCAAAAAGGTAACACAGAATGTGCTTGGTAAGAAAGCCAAATTTCCATTAATAAAAAAGAGTTGATACATTGATTTAAGCTTGGCATACCGAGCTATATACAAAAAAAAAGGAAGAGAAAAAAAGAGCACATCAACTGTCCATTGGGGGATCATCGGCTTGCTCTTAGGCATCGGCTACAGTGGTACCCTCGTCAAGCTCCTCGGCATCAAAAGGGTCGAACCCCTAAACGACTTCAGCTGAATCTAGGAAGTGAAGTATCACCCTCCGTTGACAAAGAGCGAACCCCTCTTGCCAGGAGTTAGTAGCATAGTTGTCCAACTCGTTCTGATGGGCCTTCAAAGCTTTATACTCGGAGATGCCCTCTTCCTTTGCCCGAGCAATCTTTACCTCGATCTCCTCGATCCCCCTTCTCAGTGCATCACATGCCTCCTTGAGATCGTGAACGCGATCCTTCAGCTTACAGACAATGTCTTCCCTCTCCTCGACATCGTGCTTCAGCTCGGCCAATTCCACCTTCAGCTGAGCATTTTCAATCTCTTGCGACTCATAGAATTGTCGTAGTCCATGAAGGCAGTTAACAAGGCTGACAACCAAGCAAACCGACTACAAAACATCGAATAGTTAGTATAAGAAAAAAATGGGAGAGAAACAAGGACGGATAAGTAAAGCCAAACTTACCACCATGATCTGATGGAACGCCGCATTCTCCAGGAAGTTGATGGTGTGACTACTAGCTTCCTTCCTAATGCTGGGGAGAATCACACCCCAAGCGAGTTTCTCGATCACCCTTCTGGCTCAAAGGTGTCCTCGAGCCGAACCAACCACTGCAACACATACACCCCAGTTGAACCCTCAATCGTAGCATGTTCTGAAGCATCCCCCCTACGACAAAGACCACCCTAGTTGAGTCGCGACCTCCTTAGAGTCGACCACCATGAACTCCATTGACCTCGGCCTCTTCCCTTGCCAAGGTGTGCATTCCGTTGAGTGTCATTGATGATCCATGCCCCCAGAGTGTGCACCCGAAATCCCAGCCACTTGTGCCTTCCTCATTGCTGCGAACCTCATACACTGAGCTCTCTCCTCAGCATCAGCCATATCCGAGTTTGCACAAATCACTTCAGAGTTAGACAAGCTCAAAAATAGGAGACCGTGCAATCCACGAACCGGATTGGGATTGATCGGCCAGAGGACACATCAGCCAGGCCATGGTCAGTAATAAGGATGATGTGTATTCCTCGATATGCATGTGCACTATCCTCCTCACAGCAACTAACTCCTTTGATAGCTTGGTCTGGGAAGGACCCTTATCCTTGGTCCTCGAAACAAACAAGGTGAGGGAGAACGACAAACCTCCTTGCCACTTCATAATGAAAAAACTCCTTTCCAGAGTTGATGGAAGAGGGGGCCCCAACAAGTACCTTGGTGTTCGATCTGGCCAACAAGTAGTAGTACCCCTGCTTGTGCTTCTTCAAGTGAAAGAAATATTTAAACATTGGTAGGGTGATCTTGATCCCCTTGAGAGTGCAGTAGCAGAGCAGCCCGACCAAATACCAAAACGAATTCAGCATCAACTGAATAGGCAGAACACGATACCACCTTAGGATGACCACTACCCTAGGATCTAAAGGGAACCTAAGGCCAGCTATCAAATTGTGGACGTATACACAAATTTCCCCGGGATGCGCCAAAGTGGCCCTTTCCCTAATCCTATGACACCTCAGTTTGTACTCCTTGGGAATCTGATACACTTCCCGGATCCGAGCTAGGTCGGCCTGGGAAAGGCTACATGAAGTTGAAGCAAACTGCTCTTCAGGCTCCACATTGGCCTCGTTCACCTCACCGCACCAATCTCTTGGACCTCAATGCTGCCTTTGTTACCAACCTCAGCCACATTAGCATCAGTCTCTGGTGCCCTAACCTCAGTCACCTCATATCGAGGACTACCCTCGCTCTCACCCCTTGAAGTGTACCTAGTGAGAAGGGAAGACAAGGAAGATGAAGTGAAAGACATCTTACCAAAGAAAAAAGAAGTTCGAGACACCTGAGATATCAAGAAAGGGACTTCAGCCGAACTCCAAGGCATAGACTATTCTCATCTGATAAAGTGAAATGGCTCGCCTACCCCTTTTTATAAAGGCAACCAATGGTTCAAATCAAACCAGATCAATGGCACTGATTTGATGCCGCCATTCGCACACACGTAACCTTGGGAAGACGAAACGATGCTTTTGCCAACCCGCCTCGAAAACACCACTAGCATTGAACTGACTAGTTCGCTTAGCAAACCAGTCTTACTCTGGGCTAGTCAACCTGAAGAAATTAAAGTTCTTCAACCGAGGACAGTATAGCTCTTCCACGTTTAGTCGCGGCTGAACACAACATTCCTTGACTTCGGAACTAGGGGAGTGGTGTTCTGGTGATGGTGGAGTTGGCAAAGGATGCAACATGGCATCCTCCGCGACCATCCTCTCTCTCTAGCCACATTGGCACCACATGTAACAGAAGAGCATGACTAAGAAGGAGTGTCCTACACGGACAAGGAAGCGAACTCCGTTGGGGAAGAGAAAACCTCCTGAAGACCTCAATGGACAACCACATCCCGACAACCCCGAAGCCCCATCCATCTAGGACACGGACACCCAACTATAAATAGGTATTCCCCGCTCGAGGTAAAGGACTTTGGACTTTTAAAAAAACACTTTGAATATCTCAGCACTATTCTCGGACCGATGTTATTCCAATCTATTCGGCCTGACCACCTCTTTCTCTATTGAATTGACTTGAACGTCGGAGTACCTACGTAGGGAATAACTCCTCAAGCTTCTGACCCTTCTCCTGGTTGCAGATCTTAGTGCGTGACTTCATCCTTTCACCTCGGCTTTGTCCAGTTGACAGGATTATCTGATTGTCTCCTCGATTCGGAACACCTCAAATTGAACATCATCACTTCTCACCATTTTAGAGTGTTTCTCTTTGTGTCCTCTAAATGAAACAATCAAAAGGTAAAGAAGGTACCAGTAGAGCTGCAACAAATCCCTAGCATATGATGATCCAGATCTTGTTATTGATTTATTTTTTCTTATTCTGATTTTATTTTTATTACCTCTCAGGTTTAATGGATTTGGATTTTATATATTTTATTTTATTTTCATAAATTCAATATATTTTTTTCCTTTTTGGATAAGGCATGTTGTCGTTTGAGTTTGATGGGGTGGATTTTGCATGTCTTAATTACAACCTTGATGTTGGACACAGGCAAAAAGAAAGCAGTGACAAATAAGAATATAGGGAAGAAGGTGGTGAGTTTGGGAGGGATAATTTTGTCTTGTTTGAAAGGTGGTTTTGTACATCTCTTACCCTCTATTATTTTTTTAACTTTAATTTCTTCTATTCTTTCTTTTTTTTTCAGAGGCACTAAATATTCCCCATTTTGTAGTAAGTTACTTTTAATTAAATAAGAACTGTTCTGAAAGGTTCACTAATAGTTTTTTCAAAAATCATACATTCATCTCGTGGGGATACTAGTTCCTATGAGTTATAATAATCATTGTAATCTTGTTATAGACATACTTAAATGGAGACTTGCCCATGTTTAAAGCTTTAGTTCCTCCCCTGTTTATGATCCTCCAATAATCAATTAAAATTTAAATTGTTATCTAATCATGTTTCATTTCTAACAGAAAGTGTTGGGTTTCCATCTTATGTGGAGGATGGCCCAAGAAGCCCATGTGGTATTTTTGAGCCCATGGATGAGGGTATTCTTCTTCAAATGAAAATAGGAAAAGGAAATAACCTTTTAGTGGTGTTAATTGCCAAAAATATTGGGAGAAGAAGAGAAGAAAAAGGAAGAGAATCCCGTGCAAAAACGGAGAGAGAAAATGAGCGGATTCTTGAAATTCCAGTCTGCACAGTTTTTCATCTTGTGCTCCGATCGAAGGTCGTTTGTGGTCCGATTGAGCTGAAACTTTGCAGACATGTTCGTGATTTAAGGTTCTTCAATCTGAACGGTGGAGATCTGGTTTGGCTCACTGGTTTGTGAGATCTGAGTCCGCGAACAGTACCTCCGTTTTGGGTGAGATTTCTCCATTATCTTGAGATATTTGTTAGTTTCCAAGAAACATATTTTCTTGATGATTTGCTGATTGTATGCCTCTAGTTTTATCTAGAGAGAACCCTTGTACAACCACTTTCTTGATAGTGAAAGTTTTTGGGTGGCCGTGGTTTTTTTCTTTCCCACACCAGGAAGGTTTTTCCACGTAAATTTGGTTGTGTTCTTGTGTGTTTGTTCTTTGGTTTAAGCTCTACTAAATTGTTTCCTAACAAATTCACACAAAGAGGGAGAAAAATATTTTTCCGCTGTTTTTGAACTTGGTTATAATTTGCTTGATTTTGTGATTCTCCCTACAAGTGGTATCAGAGCCAAGTTATTGTTATTGAATATCTTGTGTTGAATATGGAAGCTAATTTGAGTAGAATGATTACTTTGAATGGTGCAAATTACCATACTTGGAAAGGAAAAATGGAAGATCTCCTTTATGTTAAACAATTTCATCTATCGGTGTTTGCCACTGAGAAGTCAAAAAATATGTCTGAGGAACAATGGACCTTGTTACATCGACAGTTTTGTGGATATATAAGGCAGTGGGTAGATGATAATGTTTTGAATCATATTAGTGGAGAAACACATGCACGGACACTCTGGAATAAACTTGAAGAGTTGTATGCTCGGAAAATGGGAAATAATAAAATGATTCTCATCAAGCAGTTGATGACTTTGAGGTATCGAGATGGAACTCCATTGACAGATCACTTGAATACGTTCCAAGGTATAATTAATCAACTAGCTAGAATGGGTATCAAGTTTGATGATGAGATTCAGGGGTTGTGTCTACTGGGTACATTGCTAGACTCTTGGGAGACATTTAGAATGTCATTGAGTAACTCAGCTCCGAATAGTATAATTAATATGGATCTGGCTAAGAGCAATATTTTAAATGAAGAAACGAGAAGAAAGTCACATGGGTCTTCTCAGCAGTCAGAGATTTTGGTTACAGAAAGAAGAGGGTGATGATAGCAAGGAAAATGATAGAGTTGCTACCACTTCTACTGAAGACTTTCTTGCTGTTTATGATAGTGATATTGTCAACATTGCATGTCATGAGACCAGTTGGGTTATTGATAATGGAGCCTCTATTCATGCTACATCTCGAAAGGGCTTCTTTACATCCTACACGGCATGTGACTTTGGTACAGTAAAGATGGGCAATGATGGCTTGGCCAAAGTCATTGGTATTGGAGATGTGTGCTTGGAGATGAACAATGGCATGAAACTGCTTCTTAGAGGGGTAAAGCATATTCCTGATATTCGCTTGAATTTAATCTCTGCAGGTAAACTTGATGATGAAAGATATTGCAACACCTTCAGTAATGGTCAGTGGAAGCTTACTAAAGGTGCTATGATTGTTGCTCGTGGAAACAAGCATTCTAGCTTGTATATATAGTACAAGCAGGACTCTCACAAGACATTATCAATGCTGTGAAAGATAAGCTTACATCAGAGTTGTGGCATAAGAGACTTGCTCACATAAGCGAGAAATGTTTGATAGTATTGGCTAAGAAGAATCTTCTTCCTGGCATGAATGATCCAAATTTGGAAAAGTGTATTCATTGTTTGGTAGGGAAGCAGAATAGAGTTTATTTCAACAGTTCCCCTTCTTCAAGAAAATGTGGTATACTTGATCTAGTACATTCAGATGTGTGTGGTCCTATGAAGACAAGAACTCTGGGTGGTGCCTGTTATTTTGTGACCTTCATAGATGATTATTCAAGAAAGTTATGGGTGTACACTTTAAAGAGCAAAGATCAAGTGTTAGAGGTGTTCAAGCAGTTTCAGGCTCTAGTTGAGCAACAGACTGGGAAGAAATTGCGATGCATCAGAACAGATAATGGGGGAGAGTATTTAGGTCCTTTTGATGAGTACTGCAGGCATCAAGGCATTCGACATCAAAAGACACCTCTCAAGACTCCTCAATTGAATGGTTTGGTTGAGAGAATGAACAGGACTCTAGTTGAAAGAGTAAGATGTCTTCTTTCGCAGGCTCAGTTGCCAAGATCTTTCTGGGGTGAGGCTTTGAATATAGTTGTACATGTTCTTAATCTCACACCATGTGTTCATCTTCAGTTTGATGTTCCAAACAGAGTTTAGACTGGCAAAGATGTTTCTTATGATCATCTCTGTGTTTTTGGTTGCAAGGCATTTGTGCACATCCCAAAAGACGAGAGGTATAAGCTTGATGTGAAGACACGACAATGCATCTTTGTTGGTTATGGTCTAGATGAATTTGGGTACAGATTATATGATCCAGTTGAGAAGAAGCTAGTTAGGAGTCGTGATGTTGTGTTAATAGAAGATCAGACTATACAAGATGTTGAGAAGATAGAAAAAGCAATCCATCAATACAATGATGATTTGATTGACTTGGATCTGATTCCTTTATCAGCACAGGCAGAAAATACCCAGGATGATCAACAGGGTACTGATGATGTAAATGCTCCTACGCAGGTCGAGATAGATCATCAGACTATTGATCAGTTGCCAAAACCAGAAATTCCACTCAGAATGTCTACTAGAGATCGGCGACCTTCCACACGGTATAATGCAAATGAGTATGTATTATTGACAGATGAGGGAGAGCCTCAATGTTATGCAGAAGCCATGGAAGATGAAAACAGGGCACATTGGGTTGGTGCTATGGAAGATGAGATGCAATCTTTGTAAGACAATCACATGTTTGAGTTGGTAAAGTTGCCTAAGGGTAAGAGAGCTTTGAAGAATGGGTTTACAGGGTGAAGCAAGAAGAGCATACTTCACAGCCACGATACAAAGGCGGATTGGTTGTTAAGGGATTCAGTCAGAGAAAATGTATTAATTTTGATGAAATTTTCTCTCCTGTTGTGAAAATGTCTTCCATACGTGTTGTTTTAGGCTTAGCAGCTAGCCTGGATTTAGAGATTGAGCAGATGGATGTGAAAATTGCCTTTATTCATGGTGAATTAGAGGAAGAGATCTATATGAAGCAACCAGAGGGTTTCGAGGTAAAAGGAAAAGAGGGTTATGTTTGCCGGTTGAAGAAAAGCCTTTACAGTTTGAAACAAGCACCCAAACAATGGTATAAGAAGTTTGAGTCAGTTATGGGGGAGCATGGCTATAAGAAGACTATTTCTGATCACTGTGTTTTTGTGTAGAAATTCTTTGATGATGATTTTATTATCTTATTACTTTACGTTGATGACATGTTGATTGTTGGCAGAAATTCTACAAGGATTGAGAATTTGAAGAAGCAGTTAAGTAAGTCATTTGCCATGAAGGACTTGGGACCAACAAAACAAATTCTTGGCATTCGAATTTGTCGAGACARGAAAAAGAAAAAATTGTACATGTCACAGGAACGGTACATTAACAAGGTACTTGAAAGGTTCCATATGGATAAAGCTAAAGTGGTTTCTTCTCCTTTATCTAACCACTTTAAGTTAAGATCAGATCAAGGCCCTTTAACAGATAAAGAGAAGGAAGATATGGAAAATGTTCCATATGTGTCAGCAATAGGAAGTTTGATGTATGCAATGGTATGTACAAGGCCAGACATAGCTCATGTAGTTGGAGTTGTTAGTCGTTTCCTTTCGAACCCAGGAAGAAAGCATTGGGATGCAGTAAAGTGGATAATGAGATATCTTCAAGGTACTTGCAATTTAACACTTAGTTTTGGCAGTGGTAAATCAGTGTTAGTTGGATACACTAATTCAGATATGGCAGGAGATGAGGATTCTCGTAAGTCTACTTCAGGTTATCTGATTACTTTCTCTGATGGAGCTGTTTCGTGGCAGTCAAGGTTGTAGAACTGTATTGCTCTTTCTACAGCAGAGGCAGAGTTTATTGCAGCAATAGAACCTTGTAAAGAATTGTTATGGATGAAGCAGTTCGTGAGAGAGCTTGGTTTCAAGCAACAGAAGTATGTTCTGTTATGTGATAATCAGAATACTATTCACTTGGCTAAGAACTCAACATTTCATGCAAGGTCAAAGCATATCAATGTGAGGTATCATTGGATAAGAGATACTCTAAACAACAAATTACTTGAACTTGAAAAAATTCACACAGATGATAATGGCTCTGATATGTTAACAAAGTCATTACCAAGAGAAAAATTTGAGGTTTGTCGCTTGGTCGCCGGGTTGGCGAATCCCTCCACCTAGTCGGGAAAGGGGGAGATTTGTTGGGTTTCCCTCTTATGTGGAGGATGGCCCAAGAAGCCCATGTGGTATTTTTGAGCCCATGGATGAGGGTATTCTTGTTCAAATGAAAATAGGAAAAGGAAATAACATTTTAGTGGTGTTAGTTGCCAAAAATATTGGGAGAAGAAGAGAAGAAAAAGGAAGAGAATCCCGTGCAAAAATGGAGAGAGAAAAGGAGCGGATTTTTGAAATTTCAATCTGCGCAGTTTTTCATCTTGTGCTCCGATCGAAGGACGTTTGTGGTAAGATTGAGTTGAAACTTTGCAGGCATGTTCGTGACTTAAGGTTTTTCAATCTGAACGGTGGAGATCTGGTTTGGCTCACTGGTTTGTGAGATCTGARTCYGYGAAYAGTACCTCCGTTTTGGGTGAGATTTCTCCATTATCTTGAGATATTTGTTAGTTTCTAAGAAACATATTTTCTTAATGATTTGCTGATTGTATGCCTCTAGTTTTATCTAGAGAGAACCCTTGTACAACCACTTTCTTGATAGTAAAAGTTTTTGGGTGACTATGGTTTTTTTCTTTCCCACACCGGGAGGGTTTTTCCACATAAATTTGGTTGTATTCTTGTATGCTTGTTCTTTGGTTTAAGCTCTATTAAATTGTTTCCTAACAGATTCACACAAAGAGGGAGAAAAATATTTTTCCACTATTTTTGAACTTGGTTATAATTTGTTTAATTTTGTGATTCTCCCTACAGAAAGAAGCTAACCAACAGTACTAGAAAATATGCAGTTGATAGGAAAGACTCCTAGTATAATGGCCACTAAAGAACTCAAGAAACTAGAGAAAGGTACTAGCAATTTTTCTTATGGCTAAAAGCCCATAAAAAGGAGATTAAGGCTCAGTTTGGAAGGAGTACAAATGCAATTATGTAAAATACAAAACTTGTATTTTGTATTATTTTACTTATATTTGTATTGTACAAATTTTCATTTATACTCCTTCCAGACTGAGCCTAACTTGCAAAACGATAACATGTAGGTTTTTGCCAAGATAGTTAATAACAAGAAAACACAAAACAGAAAATGAGAATTATGTTTGCATCAGAATATGAGGTCATGATGCCTCAATTATATGACACTCAAAAATTCCTCTAAGTAAATTTAGTTGAATGTAATTGCCATTACCTCTAGCAAGAGCAAACAATACTTCCAACTAGGTTAGTATGAAAACTATAGGAAGAGTATTTCTGCTACAGTCGTAAACAAATAGAAATATCAAATGGAATAGAAAATACTCTAAAGTTCAATCCCTCCTGAGCAAACTCTTTTGTAGAACTAAGAAGCAACATGTAAGAATATTATCCTTTTACATATAACTCCTAAAATCTAGAATTATGGTTATAATCGTAAGTTTAAAAAATACAATTGATAGTTTATATTTAACCATTTGGGTTAGAAGAATGGAGTTGTTGGGTCAATGCCCATTTTTGTAACTACATTAACTTGTAGGTCATTCAAACTAATTGGGTCTACTAGATAAGTTGCCAAAATCCTCAATCAGGATTTTTTTTTCTTATTGTTTCATAGGTCACAAGAGAATGTAAAGGAGGTGAAAGAGGGGAAGTTTTTGGCGGTTGCTTATGTAGGTTCAAATACAAGAAAATCTAAAACGAGATTTATTTTATTTTGCAAGCATTCAAGCATGATATTAGCAAATATCAATACTACATATAAATCTTGTGTTATGAAATTAAAAAATCTAAATGAATTGTATTCTTATAAAGCTCACAAAGGATTAGTAGTTGCTTTCTAAATATTTTTTGTTGTTTAATTATGTTGTTCAGGTTGGGATCACTATAGGAAAAATGACTTTTAGCAGCATTCAAAACTGCCGCTAAAAGTCTCTAAAATTGCCGCTAGACATTTTATTGCTAGTCAACAAAATATCGCTAGAAGTTCTAGCAACAGTTTTTGCAGCTGCCAGTAAAAACATAAATTACTGCTAAGAACTACTTTAGTGGCAGGACTGACTGCCGCTATAAGTGTGACACATTTTTTAGCAGCAATCACAAAATCTATTTTTTTAATATAACCTCTCTCTCTCTCTAAATTATTCCTATTTTGCTTCAAATAACCTGGTTCTCTATATTCATCTAAATTGGAATGAAATATAAAAATTAAAACATTAATTACAAATAAAATTTAAAAGTCCATTCTGAATTTAAATCATTTGAATCACAAATACATCTTACTTTCAAATTGATAGTTTCATCATCCATTCTTTACTACAAAAACCTTAAGCTATGCTTGGTTTGAAAGAAAAAAGTAGGGAAAAGAAAGGAAAAGTAGAAAAACCTATACAAGATTTGTGAAGGTTTCCTTAACTTTTCTTTCATTTCCCTACTTTTTCCTTTAAACCAAACATAGCTTTAGTTTCAAATTGCTAAGATAACATTACTTCTTTGTCATGAAAAATCAGTACATTAACATGCTTTGCATTCTCTTCTTCCATATGACAACCTTATCCTTTATTTTTCTTTCTGAAGAAAGGAGCATGTATTAATTCAAAGGAGAATCTATTACAATAAGCTCATGAAGAAATGATAGTTCAGAAGACCATGTATAGACACTCAGAATGAAACAAGCAATCTTCGCAATTCGGTGAGCAATAGTGTTAAATTGCCTTTTGGTATGTAAGAAGTTACACACCGAAAAGGAAGAGACCAAGCTTCTGCAGTCGCTAATAATTGTGGCAACTAATTATCCACCAACAGAAGCTTAATGAGAGATAAACAATCACTACTCTCCACTGAAATCCTAGACAGTCCCAACTCTTTTGCAAATTGTAATGCATAGAATAAGGCCATAGCTTCAGATTCTTCAGCAGAGCACACCTTTGAAATCTCTTATGATAATATCCGCACCCGCAACAGTAGTGTTAGCCGCACGACCGCGCCATCAATGTTGATTTTAAGGGTATCTTGAGTAGGGGGAGTCCATCGTAAGGATTGATCATTTCCTATCGAATGAGGCTGTACATGAATCATGTAAAGGATTAAGACTGTTGCATATCTCCGTGATGTGAGCATTTGCAGATGAAATAACATCCCACGGGCTGAAAGCATGACCTTCCATTACTTTCTTACAACACCATTTCTAAGAATGCCACAAAACAATAGCATATTTAAGGATAAGGTGTTCATAAGAGGGCATCACAGAAACCTATGATCAATATATAGTCTCCTATTCCTCACCACAAACTGGGCAAATGGCCAATTTTAAGGCTGTGTTTGGTTTGAAGGAAAAAATAGGGAAAGAATGAGAAATATAGGAAAACCTTTACAAACCTTGTATAGACTTCTCTATATTTCTCTTCCTTTCCCTATCTTTTCCTTCAAAGCAAACATAACCTAAGAGAACATCTTGCAATAGTAACCAAAAGAGGAAGAGCACCACAAAGACAACGCCATAGGGAAAATATGAATCCGTGGGGGAATATGCTTAATGTGCCAAAACTCTTACAAAGAGAGATTGGGAAGTGCCAATGAACTGGACGTCGAGGAGCCAATGTCATTAATAAGTAATTTGTAAGCTGAAGAACAAGAAGAGGCCCCCGCTTTTTGTTTTGGTCCAGACTAGAGTCAACTCTGTCATTAGTGATAGGAAGGCGAATAGATAAGATGCATCTAGCTTTCACATATTGACGTGCCACCACTTACTTGGAATTTGGATGTCCTTTAACAGATATATATTAGATGTCCTTAAAGCCTAGTCCACCCTCATCAAGAAGGCGAAGGAATTTGGAATTCCCCACCAACTCTTCAAATAATAGTGCTTCTTGTCCTCATTAAATCCCCACCAAAAGTCTAATAATTCCGTTCAGCTTATGGCAAATAGATTTTAGAAATAAATGCGTTGCCATGAAATATGTTGAAAGTGCAGCAAGAGTGGAACCTTCCCACATGTGAAAGACATTTGGCTGTCCACCCATTCAACTTGTTTTGGAATTTTTCAAAAATAAAATTGAAATCTTCTTTTCTTGGTTTTAAAGGGGAGAAGGCTGCCAAGATAAATTTCATTTTTCTTGATCACCTTCACCCCAAGGAGCGCTGCCAGCCTATTTCTTTTCCTTCTATGAGTTACTGAACGAAATAGAAGATTTATTGAAATTAATTAATTGTCTAGACCAAGAACAAAAAGAATTGAGAGCATTATACTATCATAAATTATAGTCAATTCCCGATGAGAGCTTGGTACGTCATCAACAAATAGAAGGTGGTTCAGTTTGCATGAACTGCACCCAAATTTAAACCCCACAAAATCTCGACAATCCATCATCGTGGTCAACAATAAGCGGGAGTGAATATCAATGTAAAGAATCTATCTATCTCTCTCTCTCTATATATATATACACGGAATGGGTGTATTCTCCTCGTGCTAAATGGAATCTATTCATGCAAACAGGTGAACACCTTCACGTGCTAGTAATTTGAGCGTGTCTTACCACCAATCTCTCTAACTCTCTTGGCTTTTTGAAGAAACATTGTCTTGGGTAATGCTCCCTCTCTCCTTCCATCGAACAGTGAATGAAGCCGCCTCGTCTCCCCCTTTCTTCTGTCTTGGTCCTCTATTTCTCTCAATGAACCAAGTCATGTTAATTGTCAGTTGCCATTGCTCATCTTTGGCTCAATCTCTCAGTCTGAAAAAAAAAACTTCAATCTCCTCCTCCTCTTCTTCTTCTTCTTCTTCTTCTCTCTCTCTCGTTCTTGATTTTTTTGGTCCTCTGTTAGGGTTTAGTATTCTTTGTTGCCTTCCTAGTTTGAGATTTCACTGTGTTACTGGCCTTCCCGAATCTTCCTCATCATTGGGCTTTCATTTCTAGGATTTAGTTGACTCATATTTTTTCTCTATTATAAAAGTATTTGAGCTTAAAACGTTGATCTTTTCCTTGGCTACATGCTTTGTTTAAGAGGGATAGAATAAGAACATGGGAAGAGCTCCTTGCTATGATAAGCAAGGACTTAAGAAAGGGGCATGGTGGATGAACGGATAGCTATTAGAATTCAGAAGAGGTTTGAGAAGTCCACTATTGTACTTCAATCAGTTTCCTACCGAAAAGGTAACTGCTATTGTTTAATGTTTATTTTCTTTTTTATTGTTACTTTTAGATTTTTGATTCTGAGTTCCATTTCCATTTAGCAGAGAGATTCTGTGTGTTCCATTTCCAATTAGTAGAGAGAGAATATTGTCTTTCATGTATAGTTGTTGCTTAGAGTTTAGATCTATATTTTTAGATGTTATGGTCATTTTCTCTTAATGTTTGAAATCCTTTGATGTCGACAATTATTTTTTGAACCACATTCTTGCAACATTTATTTTTGTTCTACTCATTTCAAGCTCAACTCCAATGGTGGAATCTTCCATCGGTGTAAACTGCGGAACAATATCTTCTTACAGGCTCTCACCCTCCATTGTTGTCGATCTCATGAAGGAAAGTAACATAGGTCAATATATTTGGTGCAGAACCAGATGTTCTTTTAGCTCTAATAGGAAGCAAGGTTGAGGTTATGGTAGGTGATGAAGGATGATTTGACCCGACCTATGAAACGGCGACACGTGGACGCTGATTCAGCGTAAGTGACAACTCAACATTGTGCCGGTACGGCTAAGTGATAGGCCCATAAAGCAGCCCGCTACGCGGTGGCAAGGTAAAGGAGAGGCTCACTACAACGCGAGCTCCAACTTCCCCGAGCTACCAATAAGGGAATACTCCAAGACTATTTCAGCTCGCGAGCTAAGGAAACCAGCTCGCTCTAGCACCTGGGCAGAAGACTGCCCCAAAGACCAACTTTGATGAGGGTCACCTCGAAGTACCCCAAAGAGCTTGCTACAAAGTAGTTCGCGCCAAGGATAGCTTGCTACGAGATAACTTGCGACTGAGTGATGCGACGCTCTCAGGAAGCTTCCATCTGACAAGACCGTACCGAATAGACTGCGCTACGTCTCTCGACTGGCGGCGTAGTCCTTGTCCTTTCGACAGTTTGTACCCACGTCTCTCGATAGATGGAGGTGTGCCTGCCCCTTTGGGACGTGTCACTCAACCAAGCGGATAGTACACTGTAATGATCACCTGCGCAGACCTGGCAGGTAACGGCTGCGGCAGGAGCCCAGTGGCGGTTATGCCCGATCTCGCAAGAATGCTCCTATAAAAGCCCCTAGTGCAGAGGAGAAGCTCTCTCTCGAGACCTAAAACCTCTCGAATATAGTGATAAAGCGTGACCTCCACTCTTAGCTTTCGTTTTCTCTCTTTGCTCCACATACACAGTACTAACTTAAGCATCGGAGTATTCCCACCGGGCGAATCCCCGGGAATCCTTCTTCTTCGTCTTCTCAGGTGCTGTCCGTTGCCAGCAAGGAGCCAGTCAGCAGTCAGCAGCCAGCTAGGAGTGCCCGGATCGTGCCGCATCATTTGGCACCGTCTGTGGGAATGCTTCAAAAGGCCTTCCCCTTTAAATTTTTCCAATTACTTCTTCTTTGAGACAACTCAGCGCTCATGGCTTCCTCTAGCAACGTCGGACAAAGCACGAAAATGGATAACTCCAGGGAACAACCCCAGCTTCCTATTGTCTGTATTGGACAGTTCACCGTCCCCCTCTCAGCGGACGGAACCCCCAGCTTGAACATGCCCCTCACAATGGCACCTGTCATCGCCCCACTCCCCGCTACAGTCGGAACGACGTTCATCGAACCCTTGGTCATGCCCCCAGCGGCCAGCCCGAACCAGTTGGAGGACCTGATGCAGTGCATGAAGGCCATGCAGGCCCAAATGCAACAGTTCCAACAACTTCAGCTCTATCAACAACATGTGTTGCACCAGGTCTCCCAGTACCAGTATCAGCAGTAGTTCCCCCAACTGCCCCAACCCCAGCTTCAACAGCCTTAGCTCCAGCCTCAACACCTGACCTCGTAGAAAGCCAGATCTCGCCACCAGAGCGAGCACTCCGGCAAGGGGAGCACGGTAAAGATGCTCCCGAGTCTAGTAGCAGGCCGACCGAACAACCGCAGAGACAGCCTCCAGAGGAGAGGCCAGTTCGGGGAATCATACACATGATAGTGGGAGGTTTGATTGTTGTAGGATGCACCTCAGTGGCAGCTCGGACATCGGTTCGCGAGGTCACCCGAAGGAGCAAAACCCCTCAAAGCGGCCGAGAACGGAAGAGCCAATTTTATTCACAGAAGACGATGATGTGCGAGGGGTCCATTACCCCCACGACGACGCGCTCGTAATCAAGCTGAGAATCAACGACTTCGAGGTTAGGCGCATACTCGTCGATTCGGGTAGCTCGGCCGACATACTCTTCAAAGCCACGTTTGACCAGCTCCAGTTGCAGAGAAGTGACCTGAATCCCGCAGACACTCCTTTGGTAGGCTTCAGCGGAGAATAAGTTCGGCCCCTTGGGAAAATAACAGTACCTGTGGAGATCGGCACATGGCCTTGCGTGGTCAGGTTCGAACACAACTTCCTAGTGGTAGCGACCCCCTCTCCCTACAATGCCATAGTAGGCCGACCGATCACCCACGTCCTACGGGCGGTGGTCTCCACTTACCACTTGGCTATGAAGTTCCCAACGGACTTCGGTGTGGGAGTAGCGCGGGGCGACCAGCTCGAGTCCCGCAAGTGCTATGTTGCCGCCCTAAAGGGGAAAACCAAGGTGGTCGATGACCTTGAACTGGAACGGTCCATGGAGCAAGGCGAAGAACGAGCCGCGCCCATGGAAGAAACAGTCGCGGTCCCGACCTCGATAGCAGACCCAGCTCGGACGCTCCAGATCGGCGCTTCCGTCCAGGAGCCCCTACGATCCGAACTAGTAAGTTTTTTACTTCAAAATTTAGATATTTTTGCATGGTCCGCGGCAGAAATGCCTGGTATAGACCCAAAACTCATAACTCACAAGCTGAACACTGATCTTGTAGTTAGGCCCGTTAGACAGAAGAAACGCAACCTAGCCCCGAAACGGTGGAAAGCGGTCGATGAGGAAGTCGAGAAGCTCCTCGCGGCGGACTTCATAAGAGAAGTCCACTACCCAAGCTGGGTAGCCAACCCCGTCTTGGTAAAAAAGGCCAACGGCAAGTGGCGCATGTGCGTCGACTACACCAACCTGAACCGGGCTTGCCTGAAAGACTGCTTCTCGCTCCCTAGAATCAACCATTTGGTGGATGCGACCTCAGGGCATGAGTTGCTAAGTTTCTTGGACGCCTACTCGGGCTACAACCAGATCAAGATGGACCCGGCGGATGAAGAAAAGACTGCCTTCATCACTGAATTCGGCCTGTACTGTTACAAGGTTATGCCCTTCGGGTTGAAAAATGCTGGGGCAACCTTTCAAAGGCTTGTAAATAAATTGTTTGTGCCGTTAATCGGCAGAAAAGTAGAATGCTATGTAGATGACATGGTCGTCAAAACTCAATTCTCACATGAATTAGTACAAGACTTGCATTCTATTTTTGGAATTTTGCATGAGTTCAATATGAAATTGAATCCAAACAAGTGTATGTTCGATGTAACCTCGGGTAAGTTACTGGGGTACATCATTAACCGGCGCGGCATTGAAGCCAACCCAGATAAGGTTAAGGCCATCTTAGACATGAAACCACCCCGGAAGCCGAAGGAGGTTCAGAGGTTGAACGGCCGCATAGCCGCCCTGAGCCGTTTCATGTCTAAGTCGGCGAACCGCTGTCTGCCGTTCTTTAAGGCAATAAAGAGCAAAGGGTTTGAATGGACCCAAGATTGCCAGCTCTCGTTCGACGAGCTCAAGGAATACCTTACTAGCGTACCGACCCTAACCCGGCTCGATGAGGGCGATGTTTTAGAACTCTACCTCTCGGCAAGCGATGAGGTGGTCAGTTCGGTACTAAWAAAGGAAGTAGATCAGGTCCAATGACCCATCTATTATGTTAGTAAAGTATTGTAGGGAGTAGAAACAAGATACCCAGAGATGGAAAAACTAGCATACGCATTGATAATTGCAGCTCGGAAGCTCCGCCCGTACTTCCAAGCTCATACTGTTATCGTCCTTACCGACAAACCTCTGAGGCAAGTATTGCTTAAGCCCGAGGTCTCCGGTCGGTTGACAAAGTGGGCCATTGAGCTCAGCGAGTATGACCTCCAGTACAAGCCGCGAACTGCCATTAAGGCCCAAGCCATAACAGATTTTATAGCCAATTGCACATTCAGCTCCCAAGTTCCCAGGTCAGTTGAGCGCGAGGCTCCCACCTCAGGTGAGCCCGAAGCTCCCGGGTCGGTCGAGTCCGAACCCTGTGAAGTAGTAGCCAGTGTGGAACCTCTCCTAGCTCGGCCAACCACGAGCTGGGATGAGGAGCCCTGGATCCTTCACGTAGATGGCTCCTCGAACCAACAGGGCAGCGGTGCCAGAATAGTTCTGCGCGGCCCAAGCGGCATGAAACTGGAGTACGCGCTACGCTTTGAGTTCGAGGCGTCTAACAATGAAGCAGAATACGAGGCGTTGATAGCCGGACTAGCCTTAGCCAGAGATGTAAAAGCCAAGCACATCGTTATCAGCAGCGACTCTCAGCTCGTGGTCAACCAGGTCATGGGCGAGTATGAAGCTCGCGAGCCGACCATGGTCGCCTATTTAGCCAAAGTTAGAGAGGCCTTGCCCAACTTCCAGTCACACTTTATCAGACAGATCCCTAGGTTGGAGAACGCCGAGGCCGATGCCCTGTCCAAGTTAGCCAGCACTAGCGACATCACCCTGAGAACCGTGTACATAGAGGACCTGTCTCGGCCTAGCATTCTCGGGGGGGCAGAGGAGGTCTCCCCCGTCGTTCAAGCAGAGCCGAGCTGGATTGACCCACTCATGAGCTTCTTGTTACACGGGACCCTCCCTGCAGAGCGCAATGCAGCTAGAAGGGTGCAACATCAAGCAGATAGATACGTCATGATAGACGAGCGGCTATACAGGAGATCCTACACACTCCCCTACCTACGTTGCTTGCGACCTACCGAAGCCGAACTCGTACTCCGCGACACTCATGAAGGTCTGTGTGGCGGACACTTGGGGGGCAGGGCCCTCGCCCAGAAAGTACTTCGACAAGGGTATTATTGGCCGACGATGAAGACAAATGCAATTAAACTCGTTAGAAAATGTGATAAATGCCAGAGACATGCCAGTGTTCATCACCAACCCGCTGCCGACCTCAAATACCTCACCAGTCTATGGCCTTTTGCACAGTGGGACATTGATCTACTTGGGCCATTCCCGCCAGCAACGGGTGGAAGGAAGTTCTTTGTGGTAGCAGTGGACTATTTTACCAAGTGGGTAGAAGTCGAACCCCTCGTAGCAATAACAGCCCAAAATGTCCAAAACTTCTTTTGGAAGAACACCGTATGCCACTTCGGATTACCTTGGGTATTGATCTCCGACAACGGCAAACAGTTCGAGGACATCAAATTTCAAGACTGGTGCCGAAACATGGGGATCCAACAGAACTTCACTTCAGTCGTGCACCCTCAGGCAAATGGTCAGGCGGAAGTCACAAACAGAGCCCTCCTCCGCGGACTAAAGGCACGGCTGGATCGAGCTAAAAGATTGTGGGCAGACGAACTACCCAGTGTTCTATGGGCCTACCAGACCATGGAGAAAACCGCCATGGGAGAAACACCCTTCAACCTCACTTACGGCACCGAAGCAGTGATCCCCGCAGAGATCGAAGTACCTACGTTGCGCCTAGAAGCATACAGTGATCAAACAAACGAAGATGACCTACACACCAACCTCGACTTACTCGACGAAGTAAGGGATCTCGCGTACATTAGGACCCCAGCATACCAGCAGAGAGTAGCTCGGTACTACAACGCCAAGGTCAAGAAGCGGAACCTCCGCGTTGGCGACCTGGCCCTTCGTAAAGTTATGGTACCTGAACCCGGCACTGGCAAACTCGGGTCCAACTGGGAAGGCCCTTACCAAGTGAAACAAGTGCTCGGGGAACGAGCTCGAGACCCTCGAAGGGAAACAAGTACCTCGAGCATGGAATATTGTCAATTTGAGGCAATATTATCTGTAAGAAGCGAGTAGGCCATGAGCTACTCCCAAAGCCTAAGGGCCAGAATACTGAGCTAACATGACCTTGGCACAAGAAGACCCCAATCGCCACTTTGGCTTGGGAGAATCCAAGAGCAGACTACGGGTCCCTCCCTAAGCCTAAGGGCCAAAGACCTCAGCGTGAAGAAAAATTACCTCAATGGTGAAGGCAAAGTATGAAATATTAAAGGCGTAAGCAGCTCGGGTTCAAACCCTACGAAGCATAGCTCGTCTCGATACGTCGGTTGAACTAAGGGATAAGCAACCAATGCTTAGTTCGGACATACATAGTAATCACTTCACGGTATACCACGGAGGCCCTAAACGTGACAAATAGGGAGAACGCCTACCGAAGAGCCCTACTTTGGGTAGGTAACTTCAATAACCCAAAATGATAAGATCGCTTTAGCAAAAATAAAAGGAGCTCATTATGCTCAGAAGAGGGAAGAAATTTTCATTGTCAAAAAAAAAACAACAACAACAAACAAATGCAGCGAAGGAAAATAACAAGTGCAGAAACCGAGCTAAGCAGCTCGGGAAAGGTTTTGATCATTATAGGGCACAACCGCCCAACCGAAAAACTAGTGAAAGACCGGGTTCACGGCATCCGAAAGCCACAGAAGCCCAGAGAAACGCCACCTCAAGGATCCGCCTCCTCATCCTCCGGAGAGTCTGGCTCCTCTTCGTCCGCTTAGTCTGCTGTCTCAAGAGACAGGCCCTTCATAGTAATGTCGTCGAGGTTGAGCCCAGAGAACTTCTTCCGAACCAGCCACCGGTAGAGCTTGAACCCTGAGCGGTACGAACCCGAGCCATACTCCGCCTGGAGGTCATGAAATTCCTGGGAGTCTTTAAAATCCTAGACTGCTTTCTCTCGCTCAGCCTCCACCATTTGGTCAAAGTTTCGGGTCCGGTTCAAAAGAGTGGACTCCAGGTCCCGCACCTGTTGCTTGAGGAGCTCCCTCTCCCCCGCCATCCTCGACGATTCCTCGCTATAGCGTGTGCTCTCTTTAGTAAGACGAGCGATTTGAGCCTCCTGGTCGTGAACAAGCAGCTCCTGAGACTCGCTCCCCTTGCGAGTGTGATGGAGCTCGCCCCAGATCCGGTCGAGCTCGACCTGGAGCTTCTGATTGGTAGCACGTTGGTCGAGGGCGTCAATGCGATGGATGTGCGTCTGGAGAGCCATGGCATGGATGGCGGAATTTACCTATAGACGGAGAAGAAGATCAGAACACAGCGAAAAGGGGCAAAACAAAAAAAAGGAGCCACTTACCACCATGCAGTGGGCAGAGGCAAATGCAAAGAGATCCCCGAGCTCCATGTTTCCCCACGGAGCGATCTCGTCATTATTGATTGCCTTCTGACTCCTCCGGCGAGCTACCAGGTAATCGTTTACCCCTCCCAGTTCCCCACTGGGAACCGGGGGTAAGGACGGGGCTGAAGGGGGTTAAAGGGGGCCTCCCCTGGCAGAGAGGGCCCGCTTCCCCCGGGGTTGACCCCACTAGTCCCCTCAGGAGGGGGCATCAGAACCTCGGGTGGAGGAGATGGCAGGACCGGCTTGGCAGACCCGAGCTCAGTGCTTCCTGAAGGAGGGGTTCGGTCAGGGTGCGTCCTCTTCACTTGGCGTCTCTGGCTGCTCGAGAGTAGGTAGCGCGAATCGGCACTAGACATGATGACTGCCAAAAGACTACAAGATATTAGTCCAACAGGAAAGCAAAATGCATGTGTACACAACAGTCACAAGACACTATGCGACCTAATAGGCCGACATACTCGGGCTCAAGCTTAACTGCACGAGCTTCTCTTCGGTTAAGTAGTTCAAGCAAAGGAAGCCTACCGACGCCTAGGACAACATCGTTTTCCGAGTCTCAGGGTCCAGCTCGGCCCCGGGGTCCTGGATGGCGCCCCTCCAAGCGGTGGGAAAGGGCCACCCCTCGGGGTTATAGACCACAAGGTAGTCCCGCTTCTAGGTGGGGATCCTATTCGGCAGCTCGTACAAGAGCTTGTAGCCGCGACGGGGAGAGAGGTAGTAAAAGTGCCTCTCCGGAGGAACCCCAGGAGCAACATTCTTTATACAAAGGATAGAGGCAAAAATGTCAAGGTCTAAAGGGAGGCAGTACTCATGACATAAGGATATAGTCCCAACCATGTTTCGAATAGCGTTGGGGTGAAGCTGGTCTATAGTGGCGTTGAAGTGGTTCAGCACCTCCATTATCAAGGGGTGCAGGGGAAGATGCAGGCCAGCCTCGAGCTGTTCCTGAAAGATCATTATGTCATTGGGACCATGCTCCCAAGGGAAGTTGCCAGTAGGGAGGCTGTAAACCAGGTCCCAGGAAGGCGAAAGTAGCGGATCGGAGATCTGAGCCTCTCCGCTGTCATCAAGGAAGGGCCAAAGGTATCAGGCTCCCTCCCCCTAGAAGTGGACGCCATGTCGCCAAAGGCCTCCCGAGCCTCCGGGATATGCTCCCAGGCTCCCCCTGAGCTCGAGGGAGCATCATCATCATCCTGACCATCGCCCTTGTGGTAGGTATGGCGTGGGTACCCAGACATGGCTGACGGTGATCGGGACTCACCAGAGTAGACGGAACGGGGCGGACTGAGAAACTCAAGTAGACCAGGCGAAGTACGCAACCTCAAAATCCAAAGCAAGATGGCGTAGACGGAGGTAGGGCCGAGGGGGGCTCCCCATTTATAGCCCTCGCCCTCTCAAACCGATGGCCCAGATCAAAGCAGATCCAACGGTTCGCAGGCACCCTGACCGCACGCCTTCTAAAAACCGAAGGCGATTGGTGGCACATCTTCCGCGATTAAGGTAGTCACAGCAGCACGACATTCGGAAGTAAAGGCCACCTCAGCACATTTTCGGAACCCAAAAAGTCAGAAAAGTTAGAAGATCTCTTGATTCCCACAAATACATTTATTGAAGACAGTCAATCAAGTTTTGAATTTCGGTCAAATCAGTCCATCGCGCTTCGTAAGCTCCCCGCGCTAAGGTGGCACTCTTAGCCCAAGGAGTGGGGGGCAATTGATGAAGGATGATTTGACCCGACCTATGAAATGGTGACACGTGGACGCCGACTCAGCGTAAGCGACCGCTCAGCATCGTGTTCCGATACGGTTAAGTGATAGGCCCATAAAGCAGCCCGCTACGTGGTAGCGAGGTAAAGGAGGGGCTCGCCACAATG
>NW_010729434.1:208870-221295 GCF_000365185.1 Nelumbo nucifera | reverse complement strand
AGTCTGTACCCACGTCTCTCGACAGATGGAGGCGTGCCTGCCCCTTTGGGACGTGTCACTCAACCAAGCGGATAGTACACTGTAACGATCACCTGCGCAGACCTGGCAGGTAACGGCTGTGGCAGGATCCCAGTGGCTGTTATGCTCGATCTCGCAAGAACGCTCCTATAAAAGCCCCCAGGGCAGAGGAGAAACTCTCTCTTGAGACCTAAAACCTCTCGAATATAGTGATAAAGCGCGATCTCCACTCTTAGCTTTCATTTTCTCTCTTTGCTCCCCATACACAGTAGTAACTTAAGCATCGGAGTATTCCCATCGGGCGAATCCCCGGGAATCCTTCTTCTTTGTCTTCTCAGGTGCTGTCCATTGCCAGCAAGGAGCCAGTCAGCAGCCAGCTAGGAGTGCCTGAACCGTGCCGCATTAGTAGGGATTCCAAATGAGATGTTTGCGGTATTTAGTTTATCACTTGTAGTTGTAGATTTGTGGGTTCGTCATCTCCTATTGACTTTTGATTGATGTAAATCTTCTCTCTAGAGATTCTTTGTTTTGTTTATTGCCTGGTTGAGATATTCTTTATTTTCAAGCATTGATCTTACAATCTCTGAACTGAAGTCTTTTTTTTTTAAGGTTTCAATCATGTTTCATTCATTCAAGAAATTGGTACAAAGAGATGCCAATAAGGCCAAGTAAAGATCAAAGATACATTCTCAAGAAGAACAAGACAAAGAGATGGATTTAGGAGAATTGGAAGAACTTCTACAACCAAAGCAAGGTGACTTAACATCACCAACAGAAGTGGATAAGTACATCTTCAAACCACCATAACTGGCGAGCAAACAAACAAGAGGAGTTACCAACTAAAATGAAAACTGATAGGGGTTTGACTATGATATGGAAAAGATATGATATCAAAAAAACAACTGACCAATAAACTCGAACCATAAATGTAGTAACGAATCAGGTGTTATTTATCAAAATTCATGGGTGGGCTTTGATTGGTCAAAACTCTTTCCATATCATATCTTTTCCGTATCATAGATTTTCTCAACTGATAGAGGAGGTTACATAGCCACAAGCCATGAATTGTAACTTTCAACCACTCCAAAAAAAAAAACCACAAAAGACGGTATCATCTGTAACTGCCATCCAATACATCGAAGAACTGCCAAAGAACAGAAACTATCATCTTGGACGTCGGAGCACTATCACAGCCATCTAAAATGCTGGAGAATTGAAACTGCCTTCTAAAGCGCTGGAGACTGCAAAACAAGGGGCAAATGCACGGGTGATTTTTGCAGAAAGGAGACTAGAGCAGGAACTCCATATCAAAATGCCCGCAAAAAAAGCAAACAAAGAAAATACACAGAAGAGAGGAGAAACAGAGTAAACAAGGAGAAACAAAAGAACAAATGAACAGAAGGGAAACGAAAGAACATAAAAAGGAGAAAAGGGAGATAAGGAGAACGAAAGAACACAAAATGAAAAAAAAAAACAAAACTAAAAAACAGAGAAAAGGAGAACAAAAAAGGGAAAGCAATAGAGCAGATGGAGCATAGAAAAAGAAAAACAGAGAAAAAGAAAAGAAAAAACACAGAAGAAAAAACAAATGGAGCACAGAAAAAGAAAAAGGGAAACAGAGAAAAAGAAAAACAAACCGAAAAGGCACAGAAGAACGGATGGAGCACAGAAGAACTGAAAAGAAAAGGGAAAACAGAGAAAAAACAGATTGGAAAAAAAATGGAGAAGCATAGAAGAATTGAAAAACAGACCGAAAGAAAAATAGAGAAAAAAAAAAACAGAGAACCGAAGAGAAAAAGAAAAAGAAAAAGAAAAAGAAAAACAGAGAAAAACAAACAAAGAACTGAATGAAAAAGAATACCTCGAAAGTAAACCTCGAGAGATCTCGAGAGTAAAACCTGTATGGAAACAGAGAGAAGGGGGGAGGGGGTAACCCCCTTCGATACGGCGGAAGACGAATAGAAGAGAGAGTAACAGAAGACAAAAAGAAGAGAGACAAACTACTAAAATGATTGTCTTTTTGTTTCAATGCCTCTTGACCTTTCTTTATTTTTATACCTATTTTTTATCACTTTTGTTTCATATACACATACTTAATAGTATCTCTTATTTGTTATTACATATATTCATTAATTTGTTATTTTTTCTTTGAGTGGGGAGGGTAATCACTCGTTCTGTTAAAGTTGGTAGGGCGTGATTTGTTGTGACTCTAGTATTAAATAATTAAACAGAGTTATTATGAATGTATACAATCACTATTTATAATTGTAATAGCAGCAAATTTATATAAAAGTTAATTATTTAATTTATTTGTATTTTCTTGTAATTTTAATTTTTCTTAATGAAGTGAAAAATTCAAAGGTGGCTCTAGAACTCATAGCCTAAGATGAACTCACAAGCATTTTGTGTATCTACCTTACTCAACATCCATATATGAAATAAAAACTTGAAGAATTGTAGTTCTTCTTTCACTCAATTTGTTAGTTGTCACATTTATTGGAGTTAAAACTCTGCCCACATTACACGTGGTACAATTGAAATCCAACCACCTTTACCATTGTTCTGCAAAAACTGAACTGAATAACTGTAAACACTGAATCCAATTATAAAAGTTAAATTATTTTATTTATTTGTATTTTTCTTGAAGTAGATTATGTGAAAAACCCAAAAGCTGGTTTTTTCCAACTCTCTAATAGAAAGGGGGATGATTGAAGGGTGAGGACTGAAAAAGAAGAGACATGGGAGGGAGGTAACTGTCCTAATTAGTATTAGGAAGATGAAATAGAAAAGGAAAGCTTGTAGGAGGGATGTGATGTGGGGATAGAGGAAATTCTAGATTAGAACTCTATTAGAAAGACAGAGATTGAGGGAGACATTATAGAAGGGTAGAAAAATGAGATTAAAGGAGAGGTTTTCTAAGAGAGAGGGGGGCACATTATAGGATATAGGTAATTGAGTACACCAAATCATATAGGAACCAACTAATTTTTACTTATATATATTTAGAAATAAGGAAAGACAATATATGTATGATTTGATGTATAAAAGCCAAATATACTTGATGAAATTTGGACCCTCTTCCCCATTTAAATTCTGGTAATGACTCCATTGTTCACAGTCTGTGTGGGAACAAGGAAACAATCGTATCTTTCAAAACAAAGTTAAATCCTTTAAATATTTGATCCCTCATATGACCTACTTGTGTAATATGTAGTCGGTTAGTTATTTGGAATTCAAAGGAGTCTCCTTAAATGACCTTCAAAGTAATGTGGTGGAGATCCTTAACTGCTCCCCCAGATTTCTAAGCAGTCCCAGAATCTTTCCTACTAGTGAAGAGGATGCGATGTCAAATTTTGATGGAAGTGCCCCAAGTAATCTGGAACAATGGGTATTGGTGGTGCATTCAGGAAGAGGGATGGAAGTTTATGATGGGTTTCAGTGGAATGATTGGAAGTGTTGATTCTACAAAGGCTGACATTCTGGCTGCACTTAAAGGGCCTAACTGCAAAAGAGTTGGGACTGTCTTTCCTAGCCACTGACGGTGATTCTGTTAATACTATAAAGTGGCCAGAGGAGAGGATGGCAGCTCACTACCTGGCTGACGCAAGAGATATTATAGATTCCTTGCTGGTAAAACTTAACTGGATTCCTAGGAGATTAAACTCTTTAGGTGTCCACAAGGAAGATTTGTCTAGTGATAGAATTTTCTTATGTAACTTCTGTTTTTTTTTTTTTTTGTTACTTGCTTACTTTGTACATCATCTCATGTACCCACTTTGATTTCTTATTATGTAAATCAATTATTTATTCTGAAAAAAAAGTTTATATTACATATCTATACTACATTAAAAAGCACGAGTAGCCTCAATAATATTTCTGAAATTTTTTAAGGACAAAATTTATCCCTCTATATTTAAATTTATTGATAAAAAATGAGGGCAAATAGGTTAATCGGTTCTTGATATTAAAAGAGTTAAAGAGGTAATTTAAAGATATTCAATGCATTCAATTCTATATTTCCATCTCATTAAATCCAAATTCAAGTTATTAACTTGCATTCATGTTCATTGAATCATATATTTAAGTCATTTTTTGTTTCTTTTCATCATTAAGTTCTACTAATTAAATCCATACTTAATAAATTAATAATTTCAATAATATAAAAGCTTATAATTTTAAAATCTACTTAACAAAAATATTGTTTTCATCTAGGTGGTGATAAGAAATTAAATCATTTTTTGTTAAATGGGTTAATCCATGTTGCCATGATTAAATAATAAAATTAAAAAAATAGATAAAATGAAAAAAATAGAAATTAGAAAAATTGGGAACATTTTTAACATACATATTGAACAATAACAAGTATGATAAATAAAAATATCTTTCTATTCTCTCTAATTAAATCCTATATTTAAGATATATTTTTTCATCATTAAATTCTTGTAATTAAATCCATAATATTAATTTTAATAATATAAAAATAAATATTTTGAAAAGTAATTTGAAAACAAAACCATTTTCTTCCCTCCTAGTGGTGGGTAGGCAATTCGACCATTTGGGGCAAATGGATTAATAAATAATGTCATAATTAAATAATAAAAATTAAAATAAATAACTATGAAATGTAAGAAGTATTTTTATTAATGATGAAAATGGAAAGCCAAATTCAAAATCTACTTAAAAATGAAATGATGTCATAGTCAAATAATAAAATTTTTAATAATAGAAAATACAAAGAATCACAAAAATTAAAAAAAGAAGATAGAGAAAATTTTGAGCACATATCTAATGTTATATATTTATGAAAAATAAAATATTGGGTACATCTCTAATATTGTGCATTCATTATATTGAACAAAAAAAAGTTTTATACATAAGAAATAATTTTATCAATGATGGAAATGTAATACAAAATTTAATGTTAATCTAGAAATCAAACAATTTTTTTTAGATGGTGGGTTAGTGGTTTGAGTCAAATGATACCATAGAAAAACAATTAAGTGTGATAAATAAAAAATATTTTATGTAATGTAAATGAAATATATAATTTAAAGGGAAAATTATAGTTAAAGTCGGTTGTATATTTAAAATTAGGTTACAGGTTGGATAAAAAACCAACAAAACTCTAACAACCGGTTCTACATTTCAAATTATAAAAACCCCTGCCATGTCATTGGAGGCTTATGTGGTTGTTGCCAACATAGGACTCTTAGTCCATGTTGGACACAACAAAAAATCTGATATCGAAAATAGGTTTTAAGTTTCTCTCTCACTCCCTTTGTCTCTCGATCTCCTTCCCTTCTCTCTCACTCTCACAGTCATCTCTCAATATCCCGGTCCCTCTGTCTCTCCCAATCTCTCAGCTTCGATGTATAGCCAAATCAAAACCTCTCTTTCTCTCTCTATTGCTCTCCCTCAATCTTTCTCATTCTTCTCCCTCACTCTTCCTCTCGGTTAATATCTCCTTATTCCTTAATTTCTATCGTTCTTCAGTTGGTATAAATTTTATAGCTAAGAGCTTCTTGTGAGTTTTTATTAAATTGGTGTAATATTTTTTTAACCATACCAAGTTGGTCTCATCTTCTTTTATACGATCTGATTAATACCATATAAGTATGTAAGAAAATAAAAAAACTAAAGAGGGAGCGGGAGAGAAACTGAGGGAGAACAATAGAAATTAAGGGAGAATGAGAGATCGACCGAGAAAGAGAACGAGAGAGATTGAGGGAAAACGGTAGATATGGAGAGAGAATGAGAGAAATTGATATAGAGAACGCAAATATAGAAACAAAAACCATTTTTATTTATTTTCAATTCACATAGTCATTGAGCAGATAAAGATGATTGTGTGTGTGAGAGAGAGAAACTAAAAACCTTTTTTTTTTTTTTTTATTTTCCAATCACCCAACATTAAAGGGCAATTTCAATATAAGCTTTTTGTTGTGTCCAATATGGATTAAGAGACCCATGTTAGCAATAGCCACATAAGCCTCTAATGACATGGCGAGGGATTTTATAATTTGAAACATAGAGTTGGTTGTCAGAGTTTTGTTGGTTTATGGACCAACTTGTAGCCTAATTTTAAATGTACAACCGGCTCCAACTATAATTTTCCCTAATTTAAAATTAATCCAAAAATGAAGTTATTTTCTTTTCTAGATGTGGGTCAGTGATCTAATATTTCAAAAAAAACCCATGATGTCATAATTGAATGATAAATATTTAAGTTTATCTTCAATCGTATTGTTACTTTTGTTAATTTTCAATTTCTATCTTAACTATGATATGTCTAAAATTCAAGTAATTAATATGAAGAAAATTTTCTCCCGTGCAATGCATGTGCTTAATTACTAGTTAATTTGAAAAACCTTTGCGTGCATTTTCCACATTTAGCTTTGTACGTTAATTTGAAGAGTTTCATGAGTGCATTTTCTACCATCTCTTAAAGTCCACACTTTGATTACAGGTACATTGCAACTAGGAATGACCCCACTTGATGCTTAGAAAATAATTATTTTCTTTCTGGATTAATTTTGAAAAGAGCTGCAGTTTTGCACAAATTTGCTTTTATTTATAAGGACATGCAAAATAAAATTGAAAAAACAATTATTTTATTTAATTTTGCAATTTTCCATTTACACACAATTCTAATTCTAAGTTTTTTCATAGCGAGGCAATTTGTCCTGTCATTAGCCCTTGCGAAGCAAGGGTTCCCTTGCTAGTGAATAAATATGGTGAAAGGGGGCACCCCTAGCGTAACCCCGTAGAAGGAAAAAATTTTCCCCCTTTTGACCATTAAGGATGATTCTATAATTATATGAAGCTACGCATGCCTTTATGATTTTACAAAATTGGTTAGAAAAACCTCTTAGTCGCAAGACAATCAATCGACGTTTGCATCTAGTAATGAAATTTGTACCCTTTGCATGATTCCTACAGACAATGGGTTTTGGTCCAGTTAATTATGATTAATTAAGACAAACTGACGCTTGTTGATGATTCGCCACTGTTTGTCACCCTCCATCATGATTTTAAAAAACGAACCGGAAACAGAACCGGTCAAGGGACCGGTTTCCGGTTAAGTGGTTTAATTGTTTGGGTCGAATGGTTTGACCCGTGATGTCATAAATAAATTAAAAATAAAAAATTTTTATAAATAATAAAAAATAGCATAAAATTAAATAGAAAACAGAAAATAAAACTACCTAAATAAAAAATAATACAGTACAAAATACATAGAAAATATAAAAATAAAATACAGAAAATTTCTAAAAATACAGAAAAAACAAAAAAATATAGAAAAACAAAAAAATAAAACAGAAAATTGCAAAAAATACAGAAAAAAAACTCTAGAATGTTAAATCCTGAAATGCAAAAATCCTTGACTTAAAATCAAGATTCACAGGGATAGATTCCCTTGACACCAAAATAAAAGGGGAGAAATAGGAACATTCACTCTAAAATGTTAGATTGCTATGCAACCAAGATTGATCTCTAAAAGACTTCAATATACATTAATTTTACCTAATTGATCAAAAAAATTATATTAATTTGTACCTAATCACCATGCCAAATGCTGCTCCCTAAGCTTCAAGTAAGCAAAAACTTCAAAACCCTATTTTTTCTTCAATTTCTGAGAATTTCTTTACAACTGCTCCTAAGTGTAAAAAACACTCACAATCAATCTCCAAATCTTTAGAGCAGCCTGCTACTGCAAGTCATCCGCTGTTGCAAATTCGCTTGCTGCAAAGCCTGGAAGTGCTGCAAATTGCAAAAAACGTTAGTTGCTGCTACAAAATCACCGTCGTCGGTCGCCGTTAATTGCGGTCGTTCAATGTGTGTCGCTGTCGAACGCCGAAGGTGCTGGCTGTCGTAGGTGGTCGGTTGGGTGTGGCTGCCGCTGCAAACTTTCCGTCGCCGGTCGCCGTTAATCATCGTTGGTTGGTGTATGTCATCGTCGAATGTCAGAGGTGTTGGCTGCTGCAGGTGGTCAGTTGGGTGTGAGGGCTGAGAGGAGGGAAGAACAAAGGGTTAGAACGAAAATGGGGTTCTAACCCTACATTCGATTAATTGATTTGGGATGGGGATATTAAAGTAATTTTATTTTTTGTTTTTTATTTGATTTTATTTAAAATAGTAAAAATAAAAAAGAGAACTGCGAACCGCTACCCGGGTCGAACGGTTTAGCGGTCCAACCGCCTGAGTCAGCAGTTTTTTGACTTTTTCAATGCTTTTTAGAGATTTCTGGTTTTTAGTATAACTAGACCCGGGAGCCTGACCGGTTACCGGTTTTTCTGGTCCAACCATCCGGTCCTGTCCAGTTTTGAAAACCATGAAACCTACAAAGATCCATGTTTTTAATGTTAATAAAAATTGAATCCACAATGGTTGAGGGCATACCAGAGAAGTCCGGTGAGCAAGTGGTGAAAAGATCCCTGAAGAAACCATAGAATTCGTGATGGACCATGTGAACAACATGGATTTCCCAGTTAGTAGGGTGATTGACCATGAAAAAAGGGTTTGGATGGAGGATGTAATTAAAATGATTGCCCCCCCCCCCCAAATTTGGCAATGCATCAAACCAATTTTGCTTCCCCAAGATGATATGGAGGATAAGAGAGTTTGGAAATTAACTTTTAGATGGAGATTTTTCGGTTAAATCGGCTTATTTTGAGGAATGTCATTTTAATAGGGGAGCTTGCTTGTCAAATAATTACATAAATAATTTTTGGAATCTCTTTATTTCTCCGAAAATTAAAACTTTCCTTTTCCTTCTCTTAAATGACAAACTTCCCACTAAAAATAAACTTATTACAAGGGGTTGTAGAATAGACCCAACATGTGTTCATTGTAGAGAAGAGGAGAATATTGATCACCTATTTGTTAAATGTGAATCAGAGAAACAAATTTGGAATAGGTTGGTTGAAGTGTTACCAATGCCAAGATCCTATGATGTTACTTTAAAAAAGTGGTGGTATAGTTTATGTAACCAGAATTGTTGTTTCAAGGATAAATTTATAAAAGAGAAAATTGCTTGTTTTTACTGGTTTATATGGAAGAACAAAAATGAAAAATGTTTTGGTGGTAAGTCCAATAATTCCCAAATAATCATTAATAGAGCATTAAGTTACTGGAATGAAATTAAAGAAACCATGTCGGGTTTTGAGCCAGTCTTGGATAAGTCTTAGAAGCAAGTTGAGTGGCTCAAACCTAAACCCCACTGCATTAAAATAAACTTTGATGCTACATGTTCTAATATTGGAAGTTGTGCCATTGGATGCATTGTTAGGAATCATCATGGCAAAGTTCTTGAAACCAAGAACCTTAGGATTGGATCAACGACGATTAACCTTGTTGAAGCATGGGCGGCTTGGGAAGCTATAAACATAGCGATCAACTATAAGAACCAATGGGTCACCATTGAAGGAGATTCTAAGATTGTCATAGACTGTCTCAATGCATGGTAGAATTGCTCCTCCCTGGAGATTGGAATGCATTATCAAGGAGTGTCTATCTCAAGATTATATTGACTTCTTCAACGTGGACATTATTTTCAAGCATACGTACCAGGAAGCGAATCAAGCGGCAGATTGGCTAGCCCGAAGGGCTCTAAGGTGTCAAGTTAGTAATAGAGATTTTAGGTTTTGTGATCTTAGTTTCATTTGTGATGATGATTTGAGGGGAAAAGCTACCCCTTTTTACCATAAAAAAAAAGAAAAAGAATTCATGATGGATTTCATTATGATTAGAAGTCCATGTTCCTGCATTATTTAATTTTGATCCGGTGCAAAACATTTCTTCTTCTTCTTCTTCTGTTTGATGTTGTGATATGGAAAAAGCGAGTATTACGGTCGCCGGCCCGCATTCAGCCAGTCACAACGTGCACTTGTTTCCAATAAACCTCTTGTTGTTCGAGAAGAAATTCATACTCACGCCTCAGTTGGTTTTCATGATTAATATCTGAATCATGCCTGGGTGCTGATTGATCATTGCAATGTAGAAAGCTGTTGTTCAATGGCTGTGAATATTTCCATAGGAGTTCCTACTCCACCGCCTATGTAAAGAAGATAATGTAAGTGCCACTTTAGTATGAATTGAGCCGGGGGAACTCCAGGCATCAAGGACAACGTCTATGCATTCATTACCCTTCAACCAATAAGCTTCAAAGCGCTGAATACGGGTATGACGATGGTTTAATGGCTTGAACAAGTGATAATACAATGGGGGCAATGGTCGTTACCGCTACCCATAGGCCATAGCAGGAATGTGACGAGCACAAGCAGAAGAGAAATTAATACCAAGCCAATCTGCAGTGCATAAAACTCTATGAGACCGTATGAGTTGATCAAATTAATGAAACCAGAATGCTGAGATGGAATAAAACCAAGGCCACCGTCCTTGTCCAGAGCAGAAGTAATGGCATTCAGGTCTCCTATGAGGGTCCGAGGATATGGCCTAATCTCCCACAGAAAAAACAGAACCTAGCCAAACGTTCATACTCAAAAAGTGAAAAGTTACAGTGGTTTCTTCTCCATTCAGTAGAACGTACTGGGCCTGGTTTATAGACATAAAAGGATAACCTGATTCGAATGAATTTGCTCCAAAGCTTAACTTCATCCGATCCTGGTTCAGTCATTGCTCTTATATATTTTTTTCACAGTCTGAGAACTTCTCAGCTTATCACCTTAGGATCCCTATTGACTTCAAAAGTTTCAAGATGATCCAGCATGAATGATTCTTCCATCTGGATTACGTCCCTTATTTCATCCATCGGTGGAAGGTGTGTAAAATGGGAGATTAAACGAACCCCGTTTTGCTTCTTCAATAATACCCTGAATGAAAGAAGTACAGCCACCTTATTGGGTAGGTGTCAGTTTGGAATTGATGCTAATTCACAAATGGGTATTATGTATAAGGTGGGGGCATTTGACATTTTAAAATTTTTGTAAGTTTGCACTGAAATTCAGAATTCTGCAGTGAGCTATAATTTTTTTCTATTGACCTAGGTGACTGCACTGTAGAGGACTTGTGTAATCACATACACAGGAATCTGGTGAAGGATGTAAAGTACGTGCTGGTCTAGGGAACAAGTGTATGGCATTACCCACAGCATTGTGGTCTTGCTCATGTTCTCCATGATGAGGATGGAGTCCAGATTGTGAAGAAATCTGGACCCTAGTTTCTGCCACATGGAGAGATTCTATGGCTAATTCCAACCGTTCATCGTATTGGGACCCTTTTGATTGGCTGTGTTCTCCAGTCAACATCAGTCCTATCCATTTCTTGGATATTTTCTGAGTGGTCTATCCTTGAAAGTATCTTTCTTGCTTTCTTCCTTTTTGTTTTGTTTTGTTTAATTCAAGAAAACCACAAAAATGACAGTAATCTCACAAATATCAAATGAACATAAAGCTCATAAATATCAAATAGAAATTCAAAATTCAGAATTTTATCTAGATAAACAGCCCAGTTGAAAGACCTTCTTCATGTGTCTGTACCATACTTAGGCCCTAAGAACTTTTATAATGATAAACTTTTATATGCAGGATAATAATGATAAACTTTTATATGCTCTATCCATTACTAGAGACTGCCATTCTTTGAAAACATTTTTTTTCCAGAACAATACAGGTTTAAGCCATATCAGAATATATAAGAAGGTTCTACAACATTTGCTTTGTTCAATCAGTTGTAATTTATCTAGAAAGCTAATGGTCCAATCTCATCACTTACAGCACAATAATGAAGCATAGAAAGTTCACCTCTCTAACAAGATCACCTAAAGCAGCTATACCAAGGCAACCCACAGCAGTCCAAACCAAGTAAGATTTCTAGAAGTGCTCGTGCAGTGTCCAGTAAGATCATGTGCAACACTGGTAAAGTTAACATAGTATGCAAGTAATATAAACTGAGAAGCTGAAATTTTCAATCAACTATAGTGTCATATATCTCATATTGCTTCAAATTGGGAATTTCCCAATTAATGGCGCATGAACCATCGATTTGGGGAAGGGGGATTATTAGTGGTGCATGACACCAAATACCAAAAACAAATGACGCATGGTATAAAAGAGTTATTTTTTTTAAGAACACCAGAAATGCACTATACACAACGGAGGATAGTGCATCCTTAGAAATCAGCAAAACAAATAAGAAGAAGAGAAGGGAGGAGGGAAGAAAAATTAAAAGCTAAGTAGTCTGAAGGAGAGATTTGTGCTTCGTGAGCAAGTCAATTCGTCGCTTGGTTTGCCTCATAGTTAGATCTGTTCATGGGCCGGGCTCGGGCCGGGCTTTTACTCATCATTAATGGAAATACGCTAGGCTCGAGCCTGAGCCCGGTCTGACCAACGGGCCTATAACTTGGGCCCGAGCCCGGCCCTGATAAAAAGCCCGAAGCCCGAGCCCGA
>NW_010729434.1:128071-208675 GCF_000365185.1 Nelumbo nucifera | reverse complement strand
TCGGGCCAGGTCGGGCTATTTTGACAAAACCCGAGCCCGGCTCGAATTTATTGCGGGCTGGGCTTTTTGGCCCGAGTTTAAGCCCGCGGGCCTATAAACATGTTCAAAACCATTCGGGGGCCGGGCCGGGCCAGCCCGTCGAGCCACCCGGCCCATGAACAGGTCTACTCATAGTAAACATGGTGAAAGGCAAGTCTTCTAGTAAAGGAGTTCCTCATTTATTGCAGCTCTCAATAGTGCTTCTCAGCTTCCATATATAGGGGCTTCACCTTATGGTTGAGACATGATATGACCAGCTTTGAATCGCCTTCAATAGCCTAAGTGGTCCCCTACCTACTATGGGGGTCAATCTTAAATTGAACATGTTGGGTTAATATAAAAAATCAAGGTTTTTAAACCGACCTAGACAATGAACCGATTAGGGGTCCAGTTCCTGGGTCAAATGGTCCGATCGTTCGAACCGAATGGATGGCCCATTCTGACAAAAAAAATAAAAAAATAGTCAAAACCGTTGAACGGTTCAATTGTCTGGGTCATCGGTTTGCTGACCAAATCAATGTTTTTTTTGGCAAAAATCCTATTTTGGGGAAAACTGGAACTGGTTTCCCCGTTTTTTCAGTTTGACCATTCGGTCCGGTCCAGTTTTGAAAACCATGAAAAAAACATGCAAGTGTCTACCCACACTTAGAAAAAAGGGAGAGTAGTTAATTCCATTTTTAGAAAAAAAATGCTAATTAACAAAGTTCTACCTATTGACAAAATCAGATATAGTTTGAAAAAAATTTGCAAAAACAGTGTGCCATACATAAAGTTTATTAATTTATTTCTCCCTCTTCTCACTTTGGGCATTAATTTATTTCTCCATTCTTGTCTATTGAATGAAGTTGGAGGAGGCTTCAACTCTTTGTAGAAAACATGGTTCAAGTTCTTCGCAAACTGAACTTGTCAATAGTGAAAGAGAAACAACAAACTGAGCTCTACCCTGCAATCAACGAATGGAGAGAGGATTTTAGTCATCCTCACCATTTTCTGAACGACCGTGGTAACCAACAAACAACTTGCTTCTTTTAACTCTAAACAAAGGCAAAGTAGATTGGAGCCCTCCAATCGCAATGGTGAATCGTGGCTCAGACTACCTAGGAATCAAGCGTGGTTGAATGTTGGGTTTCATACCGTGAATAATGGCCAATAGCCCTTCCTCAGCGAGAACATGACATCTGGACTCTGGCCAAAAACTAAAATGCTAGATTTTGAAACCCTATCCTTTGTAGTCCATGAAAGGCTTCTAAATCTTGTAAATGATTTGGAATCTCTTACCTATCTTTCATATTTTCTTTCTCAATATCTTTCTCTTTTGTTTTCACAGAAAATACCATTGTCGATTGATTGTTGATTTGTTCGTGGCTTGGAATGAAATGTTCCTGAGCCATTATTTTGTGTCCATAAACTCCTGGAGTATTTGTTGATCTTCAACTAGGAAGTTCCATGTTATATTCTGTCCATTTTTCTTATTAATTTATCACTTATTTTCAACAGTTTTTTTTTTCAAGTAGATTTACAACTCATTTAGGCCATCGATTTCTTTTTATATCCCTTTTATTTTTTGTAATTTTCTTGTATATTGACAAGAAGTGCTTTTGTAATAACCATGAAAGAGTCCCGATGTTCAAGAATGTATTGATGCCAGGGTCTATAAAATCAACGTAAAGCTTAGTATATATGTTTGGCATTGATGCTGCACTTTGAAAAAAGTGCTGTATATGTGTGGGTTGGAAGCACCGTTTTTTGAGAAAATGATGTCTTTTTTTTTGTTTGGACTTTGGAAATGTTGCTGTCAGGTAGGACGTTTCCTGAGGCAACAACAACACCTTCTGATTGGTATCAATGCTCCATATTTTTTTTACAGCACCGGTACCCATTATAGGAAGTCCATGTCAGTGCCACATTATGTCCTCATTGGCAGCAACAAGCTCCAAATTGAGAAAACGTCGAATTCGACGTTTCCCCAGACTATACCTTAGGCATGGTTTAGAACACCGCTTTTTATGGAAAAACAGTTCCAAACATGTTACCGGATTTTGGAATACTGATTTTTCCAACATAGTGCTTGTTGATGTATCACCATTTTTTGGAGTAACAACATCGATGCTAAACACCGCCTTAATGTTTGGGTAAAGAGGTATTTGACCAAAACAAGTAGATTGTAAGAATTGCAAATAGAGAAAGCAAGTTTGGGTTAAGTATGAAAAGTAAGAAAAGAGACTTTTGAAGGGATCAATGAGCACCAAATCCTCGATAAGGAAGAGCTCTTTGAACCATCTCATGCCGACACCCATTTATTGATTTTTGTTTATGTTAACATTCCGCTAAATGCTAACTGTGTGAAACAACTCCCATTGATCCAACCTCCCAATCATTTAGACTTTCTCCTAAATGCTGAACTCCACACAACGATAGCAGCTGGCATCTCATAATTCCCATTTACACTAAAACCATTATTTACCTCATAATATTGAGCTCCACACGATGATAGGTGTTATGGGATAGCTATCTAACATGTCCATGCTATTTTGTGCAATCAGTGGAGTCATATAACTTACAGACTTTATATGTGAAACTTGACTTATTGAAATTCAAAATTTGTTCTTGTAATTTAAGACTAGCGGAGGGGGAATTATAATATTGCTATTTGTTACATTAAAAAAATAATGGTTTCTTAATAAAAAATTTGCAATTATAAGTATTGAAGTCTTGAAACTTATATAAAGACTTGAAAAAGATCGTCATGTACTCAGTTTTTAAATATTGCTTTAACAAAACATCTCATATAAAAGAACACAATCATACAGTGATAGTTCTGAGTTCTACTTCATAGTTGTCCTTTGTTTCACATTGAGAACTCCTACTTGACCCAAAAGGTAAGACTGTTCGGCTTGGGAATCGTCCAGGCAACCGGTTACATTTTACCCCAAACCTGATCCCTAGCCAAAAACCATTGAATCGGTCAACGACCTGTTGATCTGGGTGGTCGAACCATCGACCCGTCGACCCATTCAATGTTTTTTGGACATTTTTATTTTTAATAATTATTATTATTATTTTAATTTTTGTTGTTAGAACGGGTTGTCCGTTCGAATCGAACGGTCGAACCGTTGACCTAGAAACCACTGGCTAGAACAGTTCTATTTCTAAGTCATTTTTTCTAGATGTCAATAATTAGATGAAATAACTTTGTAGTCATGGTCATGGGAAATGGTAGACATTGTGAGGGATTCCAAAACCTTGAAAGATAAATCCAAAGTGACCTTAAACATAGAAAAAAATTGGCGGTAAATCCACCAAACTAGAAAAACCAAGGAAAAAAATCAGAAAGTCGAGTCCAAAGTTCCGCTTTGAGATGGAGCAAAATACACATGCAATCAAAGAAAGAAATAGAGCAGATTGCCTTGTAAGAAAATAAATAAAAAAACATTGCTCAAGAAAACCCAAAGGAAAAACAAAAGAGAAGAAATAAAATGGTGGTAAATCCTACATCGTTTTAGAGGATCTTAAAGAAGACCAAACAAAAAAAAAAGTAAAAGCAGAAAATGAAAAAAAAAAGGAACATACCTTCATCAAACCGCACACGCTCAAATAAAGCCCATAGTAGAAGAAACCTTTGAATAGTGAAAATCCAAAAGCATAAAAACCATAGTTTTTGAACCACTGTTGACTCGAACGATCGGACCGTTTGGCCCAGGAACCATCCAAGCAACTGGTTTTGTCCCAATCCCGGTCCCTGGCCAAAAACCGTTGAATCGGTCAACGACCCATTGACCCGAGCGGTTGAATCGTCGACCCGCCGACCCGTTGAACGATTTTTGACAATTTTTTTTTAAACTTTGTTGTCATAATGGGCCATCCATTCGAATTGGATGGTCAAACCATCGACCCGAAAATTGATAGCTACAACGGTTCTATTTCTGGATCGTTTTTTAAAACCATGTAAAAAACCCTAAAAAAGTAGAAAAAAAAGAGAAGAACAGAAAGATGGGGTGACATAGAAGCTTTGCCAAAACAATGACGAAGAGATAGAGAGAGAGAGTTATTGTGTGAAATTTGAACCGTACGAGTGGATAGAGTAATGTGTGCAGTATGATCTCACGTGGGGATTCCATTTACTAGACCCTCAGGACATCCACGAATCACCATTTTGTATTAATATATATATATATATATATATATATATACTTCGTTAATAAATATTATTTTGTATGATAATAAAGCATTGATATTTCAAAATATCAATAGAAATTTCTTTTCTAACAAGATATAACACAACCGATAACTTTGCACCATACGTCTCTCTAATGACCCCATTAAGATCAAACTAGTTTAGTTTGTTGGAATTTGAACTAAATGAATCTTGAAGGCATTTCTTTCGTCATTTCTTTCTACGTTCTAATTTATTTCCTTTTCCTTTTGCCTCTATGACTGTAGGTAGAGAAGAATGAACACTATGAAGACAAATTTCTACTTCAGTAAGATAAGGGAAAGATGGAATAACAAGTCAAAGCCATGAGCACGCTACCGTTACCTGCAATGTAACATATAATATTGGAGCAAATAAGCTATGGTTGGTTCCAATGTAGCAGTGGATTCCTCTAGCTGCCTTTGGCACATCCGAAGATCATGTGCTCAAGACTCTTGTGGCTTAATTGGACAATTATTAGTAATTTGCTTATTTTTATATTCTAAATTGCAACATTATCTTGTATATAGTTTGTTTATTTTAGATTGGTAAGTTGCAAATCTTTGATGAAGTTGACAGTTGAGTAGGGAAATCAACCATTTGGTATTTGTTTTTTGAGTAAAATTCAATGTTTTAAAAACCAATTAACAACCAATGCTAATTGGTTTTTAGGAATTTTAGATTATAATGTTTAAATGCTCAACTTTTGGATTGGGTTATTGGACATTTGTTCTTAATGTGTAAGTGTTTTGTATATGTTGGACATTATGAATAGGTTTTGTAGAGAATTAATTGCAAACAACTAATGAAATGCCAAGTTTTGAAAGTTCATACAATAGGACCCGTTTATCAAAACCCTATAGGGTTTGGGATTTTATATTAAAACCCTATAGGGCTTGGGTTTTGACTTTAGGGTATCCGATACCCGATACCTGGGATGCATAAATATGAACCTATTATACTATATATCATGCACAAATTTATAAATTTTAAGTATTAAGATAGTTATTCTATTATTAGTATTTTATTTGTATAAATTTCTTGGGATTAAAATCATCATTTGATGTAAATTTGGATTTGATAGATTCTTTATTTCATTTAGTTATAAAATGCTAATTTTAAATATTATTTCTTTTAATTTTTAATTGGATTTGTTAATCATATATATGTATTGAATTGTTTTGATGAATACAAAAGTTAATAAAATCTATTTTATTTCATTAAATAACATAAAAGATGAGATGGCATAGTGGCTTAAAGTAGTGCTAAGATATTTGGTTCTATCATTAATTGATTTGGGTTCAAGTCACACTATAAGCATTAAGAAACCTTTTGTTAGTAGAAAACCTTTGGTCAAGGGGTTTAATGGGTTTGGGATGGGATAGGTTTGGGAAATTGAGATAAAAAGCTAGACATGTTTAGAATCAAGGATACAGGTTTGGTAATGGGTAGGGCAATTTGCAGGGATACCCTACCCCCATTCCAATCTTAAGGTCCCACTAGTAAGAAATAAATATTAAAGAAATCGAATGTCATTTTATAGACATATATATTCGACATTAAATAGAATGGATGGTTTTTTGCAATTTTAAATTACCAATAATAGTGGTTAACATCTATTATTCAAATGCTTTGATGCTCTTAAGAGATTTAAAGTAAAATAACAATTGACAGACCATATGAACTAAGAGCCCATATGGTTCTTTATGATTCTCAAATATGTGTTAAGAGTACACATCATCTGGTATTAAATAGATTGAATGGCATTTTATAGACTTGTATGTATTCAACATTAAATAGATCGGGTGGTTTTTTGTAATTTTAAATCACCTATAAGAGTGATTAACATCTGATTTTTTTAGGCTGTAAATACCATTAGATCACCTTAGTAATATATGCTAGCTAATATAATCAATAATTGAAAGAGAGACCATCTAATCTGTTTCATGCCATATGATATGAAAGGTTGTTAAAAGCCATCCGATTTGTTCAATACCTAATTGTTTGTACATATTTGAGAATTATATACAACCATATAGTTTATTGGTGTTAGAAATATATATCACTCATGTAATCTTGGACAACGAAATATCTAGCTTAATTATATTGGATATCTACAAGGCAATATTAACAAAATATGAATATTTTGATCACTATAGTTGGTAATTTTAAAGTGTAGGGAAATATTAGATACATTAAATGTTGGACGATATGCATTCCAAAACAGTTTGGTATGTTTAAGTATATAAATGCTACCACACAACTTAAGTGGTAGTTCACTGCCTCTTACACACGGGGAGAGAAACCATGATTAAATCAACTCTCTGCAATTCCCAATTTTTTCATGGCAATGCATGAGGTATTACAATCACCAAAATGATCCGCGACTTTTAGTGGGGCTTTGATCAGAATAGGAATCATGTCTATCTGAAAGCATGGAGTGAATTTACACAAACTAAATGCATTGGGGGGTTGGGCTTTAGAAGACTAGAGATTGCAAATAAATGTTTGCTGATGAAACTTGGATGGTGTTTCCTTAAGGAAACATAAAGTCTATGGAGTAAGGTCCTACGAGCAAAATATCTATCACAAGGATCCTTCTGGGGTGCAAAGAATAGTCCAAACAAATCAATCATTTGGAACACTCTTCTTAGATGCCGACCTTTGCTGTTGACAGGAGTTAGGATTTTAATCAACTCAAGGTGGGACACCCATGTCCTTTTGGACCCTTGGACTTTTCCCCCATTGAATTGTGATCACATGATGAACAATGTTGAGGCTGAAAGTTTAAAGGTTGCTGAGCTTATCAATCCTCTTACTGGAACGTGGCGTTTTGACATTGTTGAAAACTTGTTTAAAAATGAAGTAATACATTCATTTCTTCAAACTCCATTATCACAAGGTCATGAGCTCAACTCGGATAGACTGGTTTGGACTTGCATGCCTTCTGAGATTTTTACAATTGCTTCGGCTTATAAACTTCTATCCTCAGAGGATCCAGGCACTTCTTCCCAAACTGAAGCCTTCCCCTAAGGTAAGCTGGAAAGTTTTTTGGAAGTACAAGAAGCTTCCACCACAGGTTCATGGTTTTTTGTGGTATTGTATTAAGAACACTTTACCTCTTGGTGCAACCCTTGCAAAGTACTGTCAGGGAGTAAACTCAATTTGTTGTGTGTGTATGGAAGCTGATGAAACAATGTCACATAGATTCTTTCGCTGCCCTGCCATGAGAGCAGTTTGGTTTGGCATCCAAGTCTAGTTGATTGATGTTAACTCCCAGCATGAAATCAAGGATTGGTTAGCATCTTGGTGGACTACAAACAACAATCACCCACTTCCAGGGGGTTGACAAATTTCTTCTAGGGCCTTTGGTATTATGGTATGCCTGGAAAGCTCACAATAAAATGGTTTTTGAGGGTAAAAAGTTTAACCCCACTTTAGTCTTACAAGAAGTTGCAGCGCACTATGAAGAAATCTGGAATTTACAATGCATGGACCAAGAAGAGACCCCTTCTCTCCCCATGTCCCACACAAGGTCATGGATCCCCCCTCCCCCCAATGTATTAAAAGTGAATGTTGATGGAGCCATGGATCTGCTTTACTCTGGTATTGGAGTTTTTATCAGAGACTCTGGAGAAAAGTTTTACATGGCTAGATCCATGAACATTGAACGTAGTAGCTCAGAACATATCAAAGCTCTAGATTTCCTTGAGGGCATCAAGTTGGCCATTGAATTACAGATCTCTTCCATCATTTTAGAAGGAGATGCGCAAAAGATAGTTTCTCTCCTGTTGAACCCCTCCTTAGTGGTTCCTTGGTGCATTCACCACTTGATAGCCGAGTGCAGGATTCTTTTGAGAATGATCTCTCTTTTTTCTATCTCATTTGTCTATCATACGAATAATTGTGTGGCTCATTCGATTGCAAAAAGGGCTTGTTCTTTGTCTATGCCAAAGACTTGGTCTACCCCACCTGGTTTTCTACTACCTGTACTATTGAAAGATGCAATGAGATGATTCAACCTATAGGCTTTTCAGAAAAAAAAAAAAAAAAAAACTTAAGTTGTAGATGCCAACCAATCTAACTGAAGATTTAGGGCCTGTTTGGTGTGTCTTTTTGGGAATATCTGCTGGTAGCTTTGGCAGTCAAAAGACACATTGAGCTTTTGCATGAAGATCTGAGTAGCCCGAAGCACGTTTGGTAGACGTGTGTCTTTCTGCGTGAGAAGCTTCATTTGGAACTTCTCGAAATCAGCCTAAAATGGGCTTTTTGCATCTTTTCGGCGTTCCGTCTTTTGGCAGTTAGATCTTCCGCACACCAAACGGAAATAGACAAAAAATCAGTCTCACTGGCTTGTAAACAACTGAAAGACCGCACTGAGAGACGCCAAACAGGCCCTTAGAAAGTCCAAGAAATCATCTAGTCTATTTTCTATCACATGATTTGTATTATTATCACTTTTTTTTTTGAAAAAGTCTATTAAAAACCATCCACTCTGTTTAGTGTGAAATTTTAAATTAATTGTTAAATTGATTTTAAAATTAATGAAATTTAGTAAAAAACTTATAAATCTAATCAAGGGTCTCTTCTTAAAATAAGTTAATATTTTCCTCAACATGGAAAGCTCAGGAACATTATATGGCTCATTCTATTTCTGTTTTAATAGTAATTGATTAATTAGTAGTAGATACTTAAATAATAATTAATTAACAACAATGGACTTAACTAATTAATTAACATTAATTTAAGAGTAATAACTTAATTTTTCAGTAATTAATTTAATACATCAAATTTTAATTAACAATAATTGATTGTTTTCATACTATGAATTAATAATCTCTATACTATAATTTTTAGGGATAAGTAGACTGCAGTCCACCTCAGAAATCTGAAATTACAGCCCCCTCCTAATCTACTAGTAGCCCCCCTATAAACCGCATCCTGCCCGTGGATTTGACATCAATCCATGGTCAGCATTCCTCCCACCTGTACAGTGGGGCTAAGATTTCTGAGGTGGACTGAACTATAAAAATCCCATATTTCTATACATCATATCAATTTATAACAAATCTTGTGCATTGCATGGGCCACTGCTAAAGACATTAAACAGAATGGAATGGTGAAATGGGATTCATGTAACCGATCCCATATAGTTGAGATATGGCTGGGAGGCTGAGGCTACCTGGTTCCTCAACCCAACCCCAATCTGAGTTCAGCTTAAGCCCATGGTTTTAGGCCTAAGCCCGGGCAAGAGCTACAAATTTCTGATCCCAACCCATGAAAAGTTTTGGGTTGGGTTGGATTGAGCTTGCGTTGGGCCATTCCAAATTGCAGCCCTAATCAAATTCTTCAAGGAACTTCTACCATTTAAGTAAAGCTTGAATCTTTGTTTGAGGGTGTTAATTAATCCTTTTTCTAAACTTGACCTAGTAGTGCCATGGGGGTACAACCAAGGTGGGTTTCACTTTCACCCAAGCCAGTGCAACCCTACTCTTGAGTTTTTGCCTGTTTAGGCTCTGGGCTTTGGGTGGCCAACTTGGGCTTTACCTAAGGTTGGACTGGGCCATGAACTAGGAACCCTACTCTTACGAACCCAGCTTGACCAGTTGATCTTAAGCCTGATCCATTGGCCCGATTTGCACCCTAGAATGGGCCTGGATCTGCTGAATACAAAATGCTGGCAAGCAGACCCTGCTGCTGCACATCAGGGACATCTCTTGTACTTTATCTTGTCATCCATAAGGTGATGTTCTTGATGTGCGGCTGTAGAGTCTTGTGCATAGGAGAAGAGAAGACCCCTAGAATCCCACCATTTGGTTTTGTGAATGGAGAAGAGAAAACAAAATCTTGTAGCGTGGTAAGCTCTGTACATTGTTTATCCACACTTGTATAAAACTTTGGGTTATGGGGTGTGGAGTGGATTTTGCTGAGGTAATGCTGATGTCCGAGAGGCAACCTAACATGGATCTACTGCTACAAACTCTGTCTTGTGTTGATGAGATGTTGCTAGGTCTTCCTGTAGAGGTTCTTGCAGAGTAGGGAAAGAATACTTTTCATTAACTAATGGCTGATTTACTTACTGTGGCTGCATTTAAGGGCCTTTCTACATCAACTGGGGAGCCATGCTATGATGCTACTACTATCTCTGTTTTCAATTAGCAGGTCTTAGGCTGTCATTCGTGACAGCTATCACCATGTTCGGTGGGTTGCATATTTCAGCCGGAGTGTGGCATATTCCAAACCAGACAATGATGTGGTTCACACATCAATTGTCCAACAACTAACTGAGTGTTCGGTAGTGTAGAAATTTTGTGGATTGTCTGGTTTGGAATATGCCACACCAATCATACATTTATTTGAGGGTGTGGTACGTTTCAAAATCATTCAAATGATTCAAACAGCGTGGATTACAGTGGCTTACATTCAAGGACACCATGCTTGAGTGTGCCCACAGTACTAGAAACTCCCTTAGGCTGTGTTTGGTTTGAAAGAAAAAGGTAAGAAAAGGAAAGGAAAGGTAAAAAAGTTTATACAAAATCAAACATAACCTTAACTTCTGTTTCAAACCAAACACAGCCTTAATCCCCATTCGTGGTATTTAGCGGGGTGTAAGTTGGTCATTTGGATAATTTGCATTCATTTATAGCTATATTGAATCCCACGGTAAATGTTGATTATGGTGAGTATCATTACCTGGGTAACTGATACCCAGATAATCTGTATCACACAAGAACGCTGAAACCGAATTTACTCTGACAATATTTATTCATGGCCTTTAGACTTAGCCACCACCTTGGGTTTCTATCAAGTCTCAATCCTCATCATGGGCATGGCTAAGACCAGTTAGGCATGGCTGCAGCAATGGATAAGAAGGTCACACCAGAATTCCTCTTAAGGGTTCCTGATTTCAATAATGGTTTTGGACCATCTTGGATGTCTAAGCCCAATGAAGCTTGGATGTGCTATTCTACTGAAGATGACACTAAAGTACCCATTTATTATGGATTGGATGAATGCTTGTTCTGCTGGAGGTGACATTGATGCATACTCTGAGACTTCTTTGCTCATCGTTACAACCAATGGAATGCTGTAACATGTGGACGACCCTAATTGAAGTTAACGTCGGCAACCCATTTCTCATCTCTCAAATTGGATGAATTCTAGTGCACACCAAGTCTGAAAATTATGCATTCAATTATTGGGCATTCACACAACAACAAGACCTCCAGTTGAAAAAATGACAGAAAGACCAAACGGTTCCTAGGCATTTGCCAAGTTTTGGAGGAGTCAATCTTATTGATGCAACCCCTTTAAGCTTTAGTTGTAGTTTTCAATTATTTGAATGTGCAAAATATCACAAGTTTTGGGGCCCAAGCCCAAAGCCATCGAAAATTTTCTCTTCTGTTACACTCTCAACAACACATCATTTTTTAGCCCATCATGCATGAAAGGAAAATGCTCTATCCTTTTTGGTTTTTTTAACCATCAATGACCTGGCCGGTTGGACCGGTGATCCGGTCATAATGCCCGGTTCAGATCAACCTCCAACCAGCTTTTCTATAACAAAATCACAAGTTAAAAGAGTTCGGATCTCCTGCACAATCCTTTCTGAAGAGATTCCTGTACATCAAATCACAGAGTGTCATGTCAGCATTCTCTCATGCTTAAATTTCACATGTGCTAGTGGGAGTAACAGATATTTCAAACGTCATTCCATTTTATTTTTAATATATTAAAATTTTAAAACAAATAAAAAATATGGATTAGGATTTCTTCATCCTATTTCGTTCAAATAAAAAATAAGAATTTACAGAGCTGAAACTAATCAGAAAAAACCACCAATAAGAATTCCGACTTCCAACTTCTAAAATTGAACGCCTAAAGCTGAGATGACTTTCTGACTTTTACACGATTATCAACTGGAATCGTGTTCTACCACTTGTTATTACTAAGAAAGTTTGTTTGCTCTTGTCAAGTCCGATCCTCCATAAGGAACAAACAACTGAGTTATGTGAGATTTTTGATTTGAATGGAAGTATGGCTCTGTACTTAATGTCTACTGACCCAAACTTTGCATATTTATAAACCTGTGCCTATGGAGTCATCAATGATCAATACATGAAGTTGGGTTCAGATAGACATTTGAGAGTTCGAGCCGACAGAATCATTTGGGTGGAAGAAAGTAAAATTAGAGTGTCTCAGCTTCAGGCGTTCAATTCTTAGAAGTTGGAACTCCTATTTGAGGTTTTTTCTGCTTAGTGATATTCAGCTTTGTAATGGGAGTCGGAAGTCAGAAGTCGGAACTCTTGCTTTTTATTTGTTTAAAATTTTAATATTAAAAAAAAGAATGGGAGGACGTTTGAAACATTTGTTACTCCCACTCATGCATGTAAAATTTAAGCATGATATGGCACTCTCTGATTTGATATACAAGAAGCTCTTCAGGGAGGATTGTGTAGGAGATCCAAACTCATTTAGCTGAGGATGGAGACAGGGACATATATAACGTATGCATACATATATATATATATATATTAGTGGGGTTCCCATGGGGTGGGGGTCGGGGTCCCTGCAGGGCAGTGAGTGCTCTCTCCGTCTCTGTTAACGGGGATGAAAAATCCCCCATCCCCGTCCCCGTGAGAGAAAAATCATCCCCATCCCTGCCCCATTCCGAGAAATGGGGAAAATTGCCATCCCTAGTCCCATTTATTTAATGATTTTTACAGGGTGAATGATCTAATTCATTGGTTAACCAACAAAATAATGGCATAACGAACTTTCCATTTTTCTTTCCAGTCCGAGTTTAACAACAATTGCGATACAACTTGATCAAACCTTTAGAAACTTTGACTACTTAAACTGAAACATTGTATACACTACTTGCCCGTTCATTTTTTTTTTTTTTTTTTGAACCTGCAATGTAACCGGACAAATAGCTTTCCAAAAAACGAACCAGGACGTAAGGTCCAGGGCAGGCTGGCCTAGGTTTGGTCAAAACCCATAGTATAGGGTGTTGAACCCATGACCCTAAACTAAATCTAACATTCTTCTATCCCATGTAGTCAACCTAATCTAGTCTGGAATTCCTCAGTCTTAACCGTGCCCAAAGTTGACATTGGGTTCGCTCATTGCACCCTGACAATACATACTTGTACGTATATTGGGCTTTGGGATGTGGATATGGATTTTGCCTTGTCATGGAATTACTGTTACCACCTCATCTTGGTATAGGAAGATTGTTGTGTAAAGTGTGTTCCTGTAGAGGTTCTTCTGGAGCAGGGAAGAATGCAGTCGTTCATTAATGGCTGTTCACTTACTGTTGTCATATCAAATGGGGTTTTCTGTATCAACAGGTGAAGCACACGGGCTGGCCTGCTCCTGTATCAAAGACCTGGCCTCTGCTTCAATTCACTGCACTCATATAATGAATTGGACCTTCTGTGTTTCTCTCAAGTCTCAATCCTCATACTGGGGATGCTTCCCCATAATGAATTGGACAATCTTGGCATGGCTAAGCTCAACCAGCCATGAGTTTGAAGGTCAAACTAGAAATAACCCCAAAAGGATTTCTAGTTGAAATGATAAAGGGTTCACTTTTTCTACAATATGATTTTAGTGCAGGGCTAGAACCATGAATCATGGCCTTTGATGCCATTTTATCTAATTCAAGGTGGGGTTATAGCAATACATCAAAGGCTTTGGTTTCGTGGTTCTACTACTGTATTGAAATTGTTTGAATGGTTAATTGTACCATCTTGGGGTGGCTACACCCAATGGGCTATTCCACTTAAGCTGATCCTAGATCCATTTATTATGGCCAGGGCCAGTTGGACCATCTTGATGCAGCCAAGCCTGACAAAGCATGTGGCTTTGTTCTGCTGGAGGTGACACTGAATTAGTATTCCCTTAAAACCCGAAGCCGGGCCGGATTTCCTCCTCACGGAATGGTCTTTACACTCATTTCAGAGCATTTACAGTCATGCATTAAAAACATCTCCCGATGAATAAAAACATACAAATATAAAAAATGTTCTCCATGAGTGACTGCAACTTGCTACGAAGAAGATTCTGTGAGAAAGAAATCCGATTTCTCAAAATTCTTCTCACTGTCAGAACTAGTGGTAACTATCAACATGTGGGTCATAACTATAGCTAACGTCGGCCACCAGTTTTGGACCTCAATTTGGGGAATTGGCATGCTGAGCAAATTGAAAGTTACTCAGGATCCAATTATTTGATTCTAGTACAACATCAAGGTCTACATCATTCACCTCAAATGATTTGAGCTTGAGGAATATCAACCAAAGAGCTATGATTGATTGAATTTTCTGTAAATTGCCGTGAATCAGTATTGCTTTTATTGGGTTGGAGACAAAGGTCTATTTTGCTACAGATTTGAAAGCAACAGTAGATGATATTGTTACAAGTCATTTAGCTTTGGAAGAGGCAATCTTATTGGTTGAACCCCTTTTAGTGGTATGTCTCAGTTCTTTGGATGTATAAAATATCACAAAGTTTAGGGGCCCGAGCCCAAGATGTTACTATTCTAAAGATGTATTTTTGGGCTTCCCAGATCATGACCAATCTCAAGCCAATAAACTTCAAGATTTTTCTTTTACACCATATCACATTGATCCCAAACCCAACCAAAGTCAAGATATTTTTTTTATCCCTTATAAGAGCTGAAACTTTATTTTTATCATGGAAATTGAGTTAGACTTAAATTTTATTATTGTAATGTCAAATTAAGCCTTTGTTTGGGAGTGTTTCTTAATTCCAAAAGCACCATAAAAAGCACTTATGGGCATTTGGTAAAAAGCTCCAATAAATTCTTTTTCAAGAGAATAAACCAAGGTTTTTAAAACCGGATTGGAGTCTGGTTCCCGGGTCGAATGGTCATGACCTGTTCTGACAAAAAAAAAATGAAAACAAAATTAGAAAACAAAAAACGAACAAAAACCATTGTCTACATCAACGACTTGACCACTTGGGTCAGCGGTTCACTGACCAAATCAACGGTTTTTGGACAAAATGTGATTTTAGAGTAAAACGGAACCAATTAAATCACCGGTTCACAGTTTTTCTGGTCCAACCAGCCAGTCCGGTCTGGTTTTGAAAACACTAGAGTAAACCCATTTTAAAGAAGCGCAAATTTTGGGCTTTTAATAAGTGCTTTTTGAAAAAGCACCTATTGCAAATTTGTCCCATCTTGACCCATCACCTAATTATCAAAATACCTATCCTAACCCTCTTCAAAGAAGCACTAATGTACTATTTTACCAAACACTCATAAGCTGTTTGTTTAATAAATACTTGTAACAAAAAACACTTATTTTAACAATAAACACTTCCAAGTATAGCCTAAATCTCATTATTCCCTTGAAAAATCAATGTTTGAAATATGCCATTACCTAATGCTAATCAGCTATCCGGGGTAATGGAAGAGGTGGCATAGATACAGACCTAACCTCCAATTTTCGTATGAAGTAGTCAATCAATTTAAAACTAGAACCCCTATTCTCACCATTGCACCAAATAGTCAACCTCTTAAAAGGCCATACTCAATGCTGGTCCAAACTATCATGAGTCCAGGTCAGGATTGATTGGAGACCTTCGGTGTTTAAAATAATGTGAGCGCTTTTAAACTTGAACTTGCATTCTCACACTTGTCAGCTTGGGATGGCTCATTAAAGGGCCATTTTGGTCCCAGAACTATACGGAGGGTAAATTGGTTATGGACCTAACCTTAGGCTCAATTTGGAAGGAGTACAAATACAAATATGTAGAGTGCAAAACCTTATATTTTGTATTATTTTGTATACATTTGCACTGTATATATTTATATTTATACTCTTTCCAAACTGATCCTTAGGGAATTTTTATCACAAAAATGACCACTATTTAACTCAGGAACCATGTTCTCCTGGGTGGTTGGTCTGGAATTTTATCATTACACCATGAAATGGTCTCACTCCCAAAATCTCAAATATTTAATAACAAGAAAAAAATATAAAAAAGAATTTCATTTCTGTTTTTGATTATGTAATATTAGGATATAGGATTATTTTTATCAGCACTACTTAGCTAATTAGGCAAATATTTCATGAACCCAAAATGCTTAAATATCATTTCAAACAAATTTAATTAACACTCGAAAGATTAAACAATAGAAACAACTTTTTGGTGAAACTCTCTGTAATTAAAATAAAGAGCCAAGATTGTGGTCAAAATTTCCAACATGTTTTGTTTACAGTTTGAGTCATCTAAAATGCAAGGCTGCAAATGGTATCTCATTTTCTAAATTCAAATTTGAATTTGATCCATTTATAGTTAGATCATATCTACACTTGTCCAATATGATACAATCTAGAAGTAAAATTGGTTTGAATGTTGTGTTTATACTAAAATGTCGTAGGTTCAAGTTTCATACAATTAATTTTCAATTTATGTTGTTAATGAAATACAACCTCATTTTTAGTTTAATTCATTTATACTATTCAATGTCCAATTGCAATCCAAACGTCTCAACTCGAATCTGATGAATATATAAGATCCAATTCAAATATAAACAAATCAAATTTGGATCTACCCATATCCCAATAAATTTGATCCATTTGCAGCTCTACTAAAATCTTGGAAAACCACTGCCTTTAAAAGAAAAGGAATATCTTTTGGGGGATCAAAAGTGGTCCGGAGATAAAGGGAGAGTTCAATAAGCTACAGAGAAAAACCTACATTCTTTGCTTTAACTTTAATCATGCAGTGGGGATACCCAAGAAAATTCTACAACCTCATGATCATGGGTCCAACTAAGCTGCAAATGGGGAGACAGATAGGACATCAAACTGGTGCCAAGTCGATCGAGTCAAGCAGGGGTTCAAGTGTGTGCCATTTTACTGGTTGCATCTTGCAACGATTATGAAGATCAAACAATACCAGCTCCCCCGGGTGCTAGGCACATACACACCCACGAACCAGACAATGCAGGTGGGTCCTACCTCACTTTGGACGATAGCACCACAGCAGTTTGATGTGGACCACAGGTGACGTGGCAAAAATGGGTTCTCATTCTTGGGCAAGTTGAACAATTGATGAGAACAAGTCTTTTCTCCTATTATGAATTAATGAAGTTGATAAGTACCCAACACTACAAATAGGACAAAAGTTCCTCACGTGCCAGATGGCTCCAGGGTGGAATTAGAGAGAGAGAGAGAGAGCCAATATAAAAATAAGTGATTCTCTTTTGTTTGTTTTTAAAAGAAAAGGAAACCAAATTAAACAGAAAAGAAAGTCAATTCTCTTTTATTTCTCTTCTATAGAAGAAGAAGAAGAAGAGGAGGGATTAGATCCCTTTTATACTGAATTGTTGGGAGTAGGAATTGGCATTATAGGCTGGAATTCTAATTGGCATGGATTAGAGCATTCATGGAAATGGAATGAATTTTCAGTTACATTGACTTCGCTGTCCGCTCCCTTGAAAGATTGATAATATAACACCATGCATGTAATGTCATAAATACAATAATAATTAATTAATATATTAATAGTTAAGAACAAAAATGACGACAAGTAGTGTATTCAAAAATAAAGAAAACAAAATAACTCAAAATATATTTCATATCATAAAATATTCTCTCTTTTTATCTTTTAACAATCTAAAAGAAGATAACATAAAATAGTTTAAAATGAGTCATAAAAAATTATTTGAATTTAAAACATCAATGGATTTTTATAAAATTTATATCTATCAAAATCATGGCAAATCAATTATTTCAGATAGAGTGTGTTTAACAACAATTTTGAACTATTCTTTTACAATGGAATCAATTCTTATGTGTCATCAAATTCAAATGCAATTGAAATTCCAAATAATAAATTCCAATACATGCAATTCTTTTTGTTTTGATAGATAAAATATATATTCATCATGCTCCAAATTAAGACAACCTAAACTCTTTCTCTTCTAATTTCTCTTTCTCAAATAGGTTGTACATTAGTCTCCTAGCCCATGAGGCCATCACATCTCAGTTGAAATTGGAAACCATGCATGGATTGTAGCAAATGAACAAAGCCACATATGAATGCATAGTACAAGAAAAAATCTGCAGGTAGCTGTCAAAGGAGATCGCTTAGATTAACAGGTTTTCTTATCTATCCATCTGTGTACAGTGGGGCACACGGAATGATATGCAGCAGACAGAAACACTCAGTGCAGCAGTAGTAACGAGTAGAGAGAATGGTAGAATCTATCCCTAGGATGGGGTGGGGGGTCCATAAGTCCATTCACACTTTCACTTAATTAGCAAGTTGGTTTGTGATAGTGAGTCAGACTCAGATGAAGAGGAAGGGCAGTTGGGTTGGAAAAGTGGAACGAGAGAAGGTGGCATTGTCAATTGGTGCGCCACTTGTCGAATGGGTCATGGCTGTCTCTGGTCGAGTAATGGAGCAAATACGAACGCGCACGCTCACATTGACATTGGAAGATGGGCGACGTTGCGCGCTCTTGCTCAAAGTTTGCCAGGCCACCACCAACCACAGAGCCTAGCTCCTATATATATTATTCCTGTTGGGGGAGGATTGGTAGGCCCTGCTGGTGCTGGGGTCTCCTCATCTCTGGCCATTTGTGCTGCCACTAGCTTGGAGAGATCGATGCAACAGAGTTGGTGAGGATAGAGCTACTCCATAGTCCATACACACAAGAAGAATCCATTTGGCTAGACATGCAACAGTACTAATGGGAAAGCTAAGTAATCCATGTGGATGGAATTAATCCTAAGTGGAAGAGAGGATTCAACATTCATCGGGGGCCCTAGCTCCCAATGGTAGCATTTTAGTTTGGTGATATCATTTCCATTGAAAATGCCTGGAGGACTATTAATTGCTTCTTCCTTTTTGTTTTCAACTCTTAACATATATACATTCCTTTCGTAAGGTCTCCTCAAGCTAAATTATCTATACTTTATAAGTAATTTTCCTTTTCTATTTTTGTCATTGCTTGCTCAACTAAAATGGGCTATGATGAGAAAGTGATCACCTTCTCCACTATACCATCTATCTATATATGAGAGAGAGAGAGAGAGCTGACCATGAAATTGGATTGAACCTATGACTTCAGGGTTGCTTATTAATTTGTGATGATAATAACAAAGGAAGAAATCTCCAGCTCTGAGCTAGTGTTTGACTCCACCACTGACCTTTGTCTTTGTGTTCCAAAAGACCAACATTCACATGTGGGCTTGTACTTCCTAATAGGGATAATGCTGATGCCATATCCTGCTGGCATCCCTCCAGCAATTTCAGCCTCAATATAAATTAATTAGCTACACAATTTTTCTACTTGCTGTTGTTTTTCGTGTTAATAATAGTAAACTCACTGGCATAGAAATTGTACATTACAGCTTGGTAATTGCTCATTCAACCATGGGTTACATTACAGCTTGGTAATGCTGAATATGCACTCAATTCTGATTCCAGGGATTTTGGCTCTACAAGGGGCCCATTTCCTGACGTCAGATTGGGATCTAGTTGACACCCATGAGATGAGGGACCCCTAATTTAAGGCATAGAGTGGGAGGGTTCCTAATCGTAATTAAGTCCAACCTGCCCTGAGAGTTGCTAAAGCTAGCCTGTGGTTTTCAGCCTTCAGACTAGATTAAACTAATTGACCAAACTTCTTACCACATTCCTGCTCTCAAATCCAGTTTTCCCAGTATTCTGTTTAAGAACTGATCACTATATGTGGCCGTTTGTATTTGGCTGATGCATTGGAAATTGAGAGTTGTTGGGTTGTCCACATAACCCAAAGGTAATTCATCATTTTTTTAGGCAAAGGTAATTCATCATTAGGCGACACAGACTTTCATTTCTTTATCTGTGTTTGTATCATTTATAAAAATGAGAATAGTTATCGTCAAAACACCCTAATTTTTCTATTTCCACTATTGCCCTTCAGTCATTATACCCTGATTTTTATGACACAATAATTCAAGTGAGAAATAAAGATAGGATATTTTTATTTATTTCTATTACCATATATAAAAATGAGAGTGGTAGATGGGTAATCCGATTATCTATTTCCATTATTACCCATCTTTAGTCATTATTATTCCAATTACATATCTATTTCTATTATTGTCCTCTTTAGTCATTGTTATTCCAATTGTATTTTATAATATTATATATAGTATTTTAAATTTTTATTATTGTCCCTCCTTAGCTAGTCATTGTACCCTAATTTCTCTATAACCATTATATATTTTATATCTATAATAAAAATGAGGATGGTAACAATATTTGGTAAAAAATTCTGATTACACTTTACCTTTTTATAAGGATGCAAATGGATTGTATCGAACTCAAATCAAGGTATATCCGAATCCGATCTAATAAATTATAGGTCCAATCCAATCCGATCGGATCTCACAAATATTAATTTAGGTTCAAATTTGATAAGGATGTTGGATATTTGAATTTGATCCAATCAAATTTAATTTTTGTAAATAATAAATTATTAAAAAAGAAAATATAACAATTTAAATAAAGAAAAACATAAAAATGAAAGTATTTTTCAACTATTTTTATCATATATACATGTTCTTTTATAAAAAAATAAATAATACAAAAAATTTATAAAAATATAAAATAAATAACATATTGGATCCTTTTGAATTAGATAGGGGTGATCTGAATCCGATTATCCAGTCCAATTCGAAAATCCATAATGAAGATATCCAAATCCATTAAAATAGGATCAGACTTTGGATTGGAACGAATCATGATCCCTTTTTACCCTCTATGTTTTTTCTTAATTCCAATATTTATTTAACCTATCATTAAATGGGATGTACACTATGAAACAAAGTTTTTTCCATTAAAAGTAAATAGTAACCGTTAACGTACTGACTATCAACCAAAGTGAGGAATAAAGACAAGATATTTTTATTTATTTCTATTATCATATATAAAAATGAGAATGGTAGATGGGTAATCTGATCTGTTTCCATTATTACCCCTCTTTAGTCATTATTATTCCAATTACATATCTATTTCTATTATTGCCCCCTTTAATCATTGTTATTCCAATTGTATTTTATAATGTTATATATATATATAATATTTTATATTTTCATTATTGTCCCTCCTTAGCTAGCCATTGTACCCTAATTTCTCTATAACCATTATATATTTTTATATCTATAATCTATAATAAAAATGAGGATGGTAACAATGTTTGGTCAAAAGCCAGATTACACTTTTTCTTTTTATAAAGATGCAAATGGATTGTATTGGATTCAAATCAGGGTATATCCGAATCCAATCTGATAAGTTATAGGTCAAATCCAATCCAATCAAATCTCACAAATATTAATTTAGATTCGAATTTGATAAGGATGTTGGATATTCGAATATGATCCAATCATATTTATTTTTTGTAAATAATAAATTATTAAAAAAAGAAAATATAACAATTTAAATAAAGAAAAAAAAGAAAGTATTTTTGAACTATTTTCATCATATATACATGTTCTTTTATAAAAATATAATATAAATAACATATTGGATCCTTTTGAATCAGATAGTGGTGATCCGAATCCGATTTGGTTTTTAATCGGATCCAATTATCCAATCCTTTCCAAAAATTCGTAATGAAGATATCCAAATCCGATAAAATAGGATCAAACTTTGGGTCAGATCAAATCATGATCCCTTTTTTCCCTCTTTTTTTTTGTTATTCCAATATTTATTTAACCTATCACTAAATGGGATGTACACTATGAAACAATGTTTTTTCCAATAAAAATGAATAATAACCATTAACATACTCACTATCAACCAAAGTTGCACCCTTTCATTTTACCTTCATCATTTTTTGTTATTCCAATGTTTGATGTCTTATAAATGTGAAACTATAAGGTAAGTTATACCCAACACAGCTTGGTCACTATAGCAATTGGGCTAGCCCTACCCTCGAGTTGTATTGGGCTTGGGTTTTGAGGCTCGTTTGTCAGCACGATATAGAACAAAAAAGTGGACCATGCTGAAATCGGCCCGCATCCCATCATCCCATCATGGAACAGGCCTATATATATATATTCAATTTTATTAAACTATTTTATTCAAATTATATTTTAATTTTTTTAATTTCATATATAAACAATTGTATACATCAAAATTCATATAGAATAAAATTTTAGGATTTTTTTTTCAATTTCTTGTCTATTTTGTTAATTTATTTAAATTTTCATTATTTGTTTTTCAAATTTTTAATAACAAAATGCCTCTCACACCCCAGCCTATGGCTGAGCCTGCCTGGGCTTGTGCTGTAAGCCTAACCATTGAAGAGTTCCAGGCTAGGTAGGACACGACCCACCCACCCAGGCACCGCACACCCAATTTTATATTTTCTAATTAAATAGTGAAAAATGCAAATTAGAGACAATACAAAAAAGGGCATGAAAGATACAAACAAATGAAAAATAATAGCAAAGAAATAATCATAAATTGTCAAACATCAACCGAACCACTTTCTAATGGCCTATATCCAAATTCTTCCCAACTTGGGGTCAAGTCGATATTTTCATCCCAAATCATATTTTTTTTATCATACTTGATTTGCATTAATTAATTTAGTTATAGTTTTAACTATTATTTTTTCATTCTTTTTCACCCGTGCAGTGCACTGGCTTCTCCACTAGTTTCTTAAAACAACCCAATCAAACAAAAAGTAATAGTAGATAAAGTTAAGAGGCCTATATGGCGCTGATGTGGCCAGAAAACGACCAGACCACGCTACCAAACATTGCATAAACCATTAGACCATTCACCCTTGCCTAGCTCTGTGTAGGGGTTTGTACCCCTAGCTAGGGCTGGTTTTAAAACATGCTTTTCAACATTTTTACAACTGACCAGTGACACATCTTTCCACCATAGATTAAAATCCATACAATCAATGAACATGCCTTCCCCGGTTGCCCCTATATATCCACACGAAGAGACAATGGAGGAAAAGGAAGGGCACAACCAATCATGGTAAGGGAATCCAAATTCTAAGGTTAAGAGGCTCATGAGTCATGAGTGATCTCTGGGGTCACTAAATAAATATATAAATACGTCACTACAAATATGGATGTTTTTTTTTTTTTTTTTGTGGGCACAAAAATGGATGATTAGGACCTCACATTAAAATTATTCCACCTAAGAGTCTACACTAATATCTCCAACAGTGGACTTTCTTTAGGCTCAGTTTGGAAGGAGTAAAAATATAAATATGTACACTGCAAATACATACAAAATAATACAAAATATAAGGTTTTGCACTCTACAAATTTGTATTTGTACTCTTTCCAAACTGAGCCATAATGTGTTTATTGTGTTTATTTGTAAAACAGAGGTAAAAATGCTCCATTATAGTGTAAAAGGATATATCTCTTATTTGTTTGGTAAAGAGCAGAAAAAATTAATGGACAATATTGTATTTTCTTGAATTTTTATGGAAAAGAGTAGAAATTAATAAATAAAATCATGGTTTTAAGTTTTGGTGAAATTTATGATAACTGGATTTTGATTATGGTAGCTAAAGAAAATAAATCAAAAAATTTGAATTTATTTGTTAGGGTAAATTGCAGACTAGTGCCCACTTTGGGGCCAGTCTCATTTTAGTGCCTAAACTTTATAATGTGCCATTATAATACCTAAACTCCCAAAAACTGCCAGATTAGTATTTGTCATTAGCATTCCATCCATTATTTGTCTCATGTGATGACATGTGCAACTTAAAATTTTGAAAATGCCATAATTACCCTTTACATGATTTTTGGGATAAATTTACCCTTTTCTTCAAAACCATTAAAACTTTCGGAAAGTTAGGGTTCTTCCCGTTTATCTCATCCGGGCTTGTTCTTGACATCTTGTGAGTACCTAAAGAAATTTTTGAATGAGCAATTCTTATTTTTCATTCGAGACTAAATGAGCACGGGCAAAGAAAACTAGCCATTGCTAGACATGCACATCACCATCTTTAGCATCTTCACATTCCTTTACTTGCCAAACACACGCAACACCAAGATCTTCAGCATCTTCATATTCCTTGGCAAACTCACACAACACCATCTTCACTAGCCGTTGCTAGAAACCACCCATCAAGATTGAATTTAATTTCTTGGTCAATATTGAGTTGTCATGGGCCAGGATCTCCATCTTCTGACAACTCTAAAGCTTCATTAGACTTAGACCAACAAAATAAGAAAGAGTAACTGGATGAACACCGATTTTCAAACGCAAAGTTCCTCAGCACAGCCCCACTATTTCTGGTAATTCTATTCATCTCTACTTTAGTGTTGCTGGTAGAGGGATATGTCCATAGTCCTCCACGATAGTACGATTAGAACTTAATCCCATCCGTTTTAAAAACTTCCTATGGTGCTTGTGAATGCTTCCTAGCTTTTGAATCCAAACATCTTATTAAAAACTACCCCAAGGCCCGACCAAGAAGCCCAGGATTTGAATTAAAAATTTCTTGGCATTCTGAGCTGGAACTAGATAGGAACACGAGGTCTTCCTAGGAATCAAACACTAGGTTCACACAATCAAACCACAGAGAAAGATTTTGAACTAAAAAATATCAAAAGGAAAATTCAACAAAAAGATAATCCCACTTCAACAAACAACAAGATTTAGTGCCTGTATGGCAAGTCTTTTCCAGAAGATCTATTACAAGATATGATTGTTAAAAGACAGGGCGAGCTTTTGCAAATAGATCTTGGAAGACCAAAGATTGTTTGGTCGAAATATTTTTCATAGATCTCAGGAAAGACCATAAAAGCTAGAAGACCATTTGGTAATGTGATGAAAATATGTGTTATGTATATATGAATGCCTTGTGTATGGGCAAATTAACACGTGGGACCCACATACATTTTCTAAGGTGGGCTCACATACCATTGGTGGATATGTATGTGCTCAGGAATGACCATAAAAGTTAGGAGACCATTTGGTAATGTGATGAAAATATGTGTTATGTATATATGAATGCCTTGTGGATGGGAAAAATTAACACGTGGGACCCATATACATTTTTCAATGTGGGCCCCATATACCATTGGTGGACATGTGTGGACATGTATGTAGGGCCCAAGTACATTTTACAAGGTGGGCCCGACATACCATTGATGGACACGCATGTGGGGTCCATGTGTGGACATGTATGTAGGGCCCACATACATTTTACAAGGTGGGCCCCACATACCATTGGTGGACATGTATGTGAGTCCATGTGTGTCATCAGGTTGTTCCGCTAAATACTCTTAGTTCATATAAATATTATGTATGAAACCACATGATTGTTATAATATGGACTTAAACTTTACATCCATTGAATACACTTAGGGAAGCCTATCATAACAAGGTTGTCATTCTCATACTACCCGAGGTAGTAGAGCAGTGGGTCTTAGCTAATCAGGTTGTGACTTAAGGTGTGATGATGAATGTTTACAAGAAATATTGAATTGGAATAAACTTAGCATGTTTTTGGACTTTCTGGACTTTTGGGGTCAAATATCTAAGAGTGTTGGGGCATTCAAGGATGGCATGTTCACTTTGTGATAGGATCTGCTACTATGTCAAGATATAGAGAATACTTTGTATAACTTCATACTTCGAGTCTTAAATCTATAAATTATCTGAATTCTCAATGAATGATCCGATGGTGTTGCAAATTGGATATCATGTCATAATGACAAAGAGGGAAACATTCTTTTCTAAATGTGGTGTCAAGTGTTTGTAGCAAGAGATTAATTGCGAGTAAATAATTGGATTGCATTGACTTGATTATCACATAATGGGATTAATAGACTTCGGCCTTTAGTATAGTAAGGTCCCAAGTGATTTTAAGTGTTTAGACACTTAATGGGCTTGATCACTTAAGCCCATAACAGCTATGGTTGAATTAGCCTATAATAGCTAATTAAAACTTAAGTGACTAGCCCTACTTGCTTGTATTAAGCATGTGATATGTTGGTTCCCCCATTAAATTGTGGGTCCCACATCATACAAGCTGTAATCTCTTAATCGAATAAATATTTTTCACAAATAATAGAGTTTTAATGGATAATTAGGAGTCTTGCATAAGAGTCATAGTTAAACTATATGTTAGATAAGTTTAGAAAGACTAGGATTTGGCTTGTTTAACTAGTTGAAAGATTCCAATCTAATGATTGATTTAAGAGAACTAGACTCTCTCTTATCTTATCCTAATTGAATTAGGAAATTTAAATAGAGTAGGATAGGGTTCTTGCAGCCCTTCCAAGTCTATAAATAGAGAGGAATGAGAGGGGATTTAAACTTCTGTTCTCCCTATTAGTTGAATTCGATCCCTTTTTGTGAGACACTTAGACTAAGGTTTTCAACCTCATTCAACAAGAGCTAATATTCATTGGTTTAAACATTATTCCAACCTTATTTTGGGTCAAGAAAATCACCAAAAAACGTAACACCTTTGCTTCTATACTTTATGGAAAAGAAACCTGATGTGAATACAAATTATCATATTCTTATCTATGAATATTCAGGCTTTCTACACTTAATTAACACTTAATTTGACTCATTGTGCTGGTATTTTGATTCAGGGCAAGGAAACAAGTCGTCAGAAGGAAGACAAGGCTAATCAGATGGTTTTTTACAGTTTCGGCACCGTTCAGTAATCTGGGCCTAATTCTCATATCTGGGCTCCGATTGGGCTGATTCAAGATGCACCGGAAAGATAAGAGCGCAATCTACAACTTTCATATTTTGGGTTTTGACAGATTCGGCCTGCACCGAAGTTAAAAGTGGGCCCAAAGTCGAAGCAGATCCATAGTAAAGCCCAACTCACAGCTGAAGCCCAATTCGCAGAAAAGCCTTGTAGCAGCCCGACTTATTAAAACAGCCCACTCGAATTCAAGAATCCAAAATCCTCTTAGATTTGAACTCTAAATGTAATTTTAGAAAGTTAAAGAAAATTGAGATTATTAGATAAGAGATAAGATAAGATAGGATAGGATCAATGTAAAACTAACATGGATTATCTATTCTTGAGATAACTCCAAGTAGTTGTAACAGCCCCTCCCTAAAAACTATATAAAGGGTGGGCGTACCAGCACCTTGCATCTATCAATTACTGAAACTCTCTCTGAAGCAATCAAGAAGACCATCAAGAAAGTTTCAAGAAAGAGATCAACAAGGCAAGAAAGCATCAAGAAGGAGGTGACAGCAAGAAGAAGAGATGATCTCAGCTCCAAGGGCGACATCATGAGTTATTTCTTTCTTCTTGCTTGTTTTATTTCCTTAATCATGAATTGATTTCTTTATAGCTAGGGCTGTGGAAAGCCTAACCATGACAATGAATATATTTTTATCATGATTTATCCAAGATTGTGACTTCCATATAGTCTATGAGTTATTATGCTTAATGCGATTAGGAGTGGCCATCTCTTAATTGATTGGGTTTATGTGAATGAATCGAGAGAGGAATTCATATAATGGATTGAATACTTCATAGTGTGAATTGAATGGTATATAGGGATATATACACATGATTCATCTGAATGTATAAGTTTTTCTTTGAACTTAATGCATTTCTATCTTGAGAACTCTAGTCGAGGGATCGAAGGGTTACTTGATAGAAATAGATTTGATATATCTTGGAAAAGAATATTAAATAAAATTGGAAAAACTTCAGCTTATGGAAATGACAAATTATCTTGGTTAATCTCATCCATTAATATTCATTGGRATGGTTARGCGGACCAATGRTCCTAGCGRTTTCAATTAATCGTTGCATATTCAGTTATTGATTACCCTTGCTTTTATTTTCTTTTTCTATTTTTAATTTTTAGTAGTTCTTATTGTTGGATCTGAGTTTCGGTTGTCTAAATAACAAATGAAAGATGTAGTTCTAATACTTATTTTGTTAAATCCTCGTGGGAACGGTATTTTTATACTACTTGATAACTAGTGCACTTGTTAGGGTTATATTTATAGCTATCAAAACCCAAGAGTACAAAGATAGAATTGCACTATCTTCAACTTGTTGCAGTGTTAATGGGAGGATTCAAGTTTGGGTGAGAACTGAGAACACCACTTAAAATTTTGCAATTGTGGATTTAAATATCAAGTAATGCACCTAATCTTTATCCAAAAATATTTAATCTTTCATGGTTCAAGAACCCAATCGGTCCTATAAGAAAAACTAGTTTTCTCATATGTGCGATTTTAGCACTAAGGTTTTGTGAATTTTTGTAATTCTACCTTTCTTGTTGATGGGATTTTGTGCAGAATATGATCATTGTATGATTAGCTTCCAGTGTTATGATAGAATGGTTTAATTTGGACGTTGAACCACAATGGATTTAATCTTTTGGATGTTCAAACTTTAATTTTCTATGCATATGGGTTTAGGTGCATGATTTCATTTTTCTCGAAAGTTTTTTTGATTGTTGTAAGTGTTCAACACTCTTGGGGAATATTATCTAAGAAAATTAAAGTTAATTCCCTCTGATTATAATAATATTATAATGTGTGAATCATTGGATGATTGCTGAGATTATCTCTCTTGTTCTTGGATCGAAATTGACATTGGTTATTATTATTTTTGAATGACTAGAATGCTAGCTGATTTCATAAAGTTGTAATTATAATTTTTTTTATTAGATGAAATTGTATTAGGTTTTCCTTATAAGCATTAGAATAAGGTTTTTTTTTCAATTTGTTGGAGGACTAACGGGTTGCAAGAGGAGAAAGCACCAAGATCAAAGTTTGATGTGAAGAAGAAATTGAGAACACCATAGCCAATTTGGCCATGACATGGTGCAGTTGTGGTTGTGTTTGTTGTCTATAACTATTATGTTCTTGTTGTTCTTTGATTGCTAAAAGCATCAGATCTCACCTGATGATTTGCATAAAGTTGCAATACAACAAATCCTAAATCGAATGGCTAAGATTAACCCTAGCATTAGTGGCGGATTCAAGAAATTATGGTAGCTAGCAACATGTTGCATCCATAATAATAACATTATTATGTGATTAATTAATGGGTTTGAAGATCTGGAACCTCATGCAAATCAAACCCATTTAGAGGCCCAAACCAACTAAAATTATAGCACAAATGGGTCTATACTATGCTGTCCATGTTTAGGGCGGAATTACATTTTGTAATTGGGCCCAACACTTGAATTGAGGTTAAGTCATAAACATGTTATGTCATCAACCTAATCGATTTACCCATTATGTTATGGTGTTAGTTGGGTTGAACCCATTTATTTTATGATATGAGACATGGTTTAATTGGATTAAGCATGTTGAGTATGTTGGAGCACTTGGCCATGTTGACACTATTTGTGACTCTCCTACATGTCATGTGTGAATGTGCATCATCCCCTTGATATTTTAATATCATTGAATGATTTCCTTTGATGAATTGGACCAATTTGATTCCTCATCAAGAGGTATCCCTACATTACCGCTGATCAATTATCATACCAATTGGATATCTAACTTTATAAAAGTTGGTGGGAGCCACTAAGGTTAACCAAACCCTAGACCTACTAGGGAATCATTAAGTTTTCTCATGAAAATATGAATGTAAAGATAGGGACAAATTTATGAAATTATCTCTAAAGCCCTTTCATTAATAGTGTAAAGGTGAGCTGATGTGGTAAGTGGGAGTGCACCCTAAAATGGGTTTATCTTCTTTATCATTGATACTCTTGGATCACTTAATGATAGGGACGTCATAGACTAGTCATAGGGGGCAATCTTAAAATTGAAGGTTTTTTTATAGTACCTTGGGTTCATCGACTTGATGGGAATGCATTCACTATTGGAGAGGTCTATCATTTAAATGATAATGGATTTTGTCTTATAAGGCCAAAGAAGATGTCTATTAGATAGATGGATAGTTGGTATCCTTTATAGAAAGTGTTGTGGTTATACAGTTAAAACAGTTGGCCCCATGCACAAATGTAATTCCTCACATTCTCAGAGATATGAAAAATATCATCTTTGAAATTAAGGGAATTCTCAAAGATGAGCAAATGAGAATGAAAATAGATAAAATTCCTTTTATTGAGACACGAAATAATGTTGTTGACTAATTAAAGTTATCTAACATTTTTAAAAGTGACAAATAAACCATTCACTAAATTGCTTGATGGCAACAAGCTCAAGGGTTCAAACTATGCTTATTGGAGATGTAATCTCAACATAGTGCCCACATATAAAAAGGTTATCACTCAGGATGCTCGAGAAGCACCTAGAAATTGAGCTTTTGAGGAATGAAGGAGGGAGTGCAATAATTGGCAAGATACGAATTCTGTTGCCAAGTGTTACATCCTTGCTTTACTGAATAATTCCATCCAAAAATAGTTTGAAAATGTCTCTACATATAAGGAAATGTTAGAAGAAATTAAAATTATGTATTAAGAGTATAATCGTTTTTCTAGACAAAAGGTCATCAAAATGTTGATGAATATATGCATGATCGAGAATCAACTAGTTCATAAGCATGTGATGAAGATGGTAGGCTCCATTAATGAATTGATAATGTTTGGTAGAACCTTGGAAGATGACATTAAGATTGATGTCATCCTTAACTCTCTTCCCACTTTCTTCAATTTTAACATGAATAAGATAAGTTCTATCTTAAATGAGCTCAACAATATGTTGCAAAGAGATGAATAATTAATTAAGAAAGAAAATCCAATTGTCCCTCTTATAGAAAGATGAAAGAAAAATGGAAAGAAAATGAGGAAAAAGAGTAAAAAACCTCGGAAGAAGAAGAAAGGCACCAAATCCAAGAGGTAGAAAAGAAACAAATCATTAGATGAGTGTCATTTCTACAAATAGATGGGGCACTGTAAAAAAAAATTCCCATAGTACTTGAATTCCATAAAGAAGAAGCCTTTTGAAAGTAATTTTGAATCACTGGTCATGAAGATTAATATGTTAGTCACTTAATTCTAGTGTATTGATTGAACAGCCTCAACTCATGCTTGTAATTCATTGCAGGGGTCAAGGAAGATTGACTAAGGGAGAGGTTGTACTCTACATGAGAACTTCAACATCAGTAGTTACTACTATTGTAGGAAAAGTAGAATTAGATTTTAGGGAAGGATTTATTTTACTTAAAGATTATTGATGAGAGCAGATTTGGCCCTCCACTGACATCATGACACATGGCATATTAGAACAGTTGGACTACATCACAGTATCACCTAGGCGACAACTTGCCTAGCCAAAATAGGGTCCCAGCTAGTGACCTGCCTCTGTCGTTGACCTAGTGACCTACTTCTGCTGCTGACCCGGTGACCTCCCTCTACTGCCGACCTGGTGACCTACTTCTGCCACTGACCTGGCAACCTGCCTCTGCCATCAACCTAGATACCTACTTCGATCGCCAACTTGGTGACCTACTTCTTCCACCAACCTAGCGACCTACCTCTGCCATTGACCTGGCAACTTGGTGACCTGCCTTTGTCACCGACTTGGCGATCTGCCTTTGTCGCCGACCTGGCGACCTACCTCTCTAGAAGATTGTCAGTTGTCTCTGAACCTTTCGGGATCACGCCGCGTAACCGTATGCCTTATCCTCATCCTGCATGAATCAAAGGGATTCGAGGGAAACGGTAAGCCTTATTATCTGGCACGTTATCCTCCTTCCAAAGCAGAACGGACCCCTACGTCATGGGTCGAGGATTCCGAGAGTGTTTCGCGAGACCCACGGCAGCCCAACTATATAAGGGCATCAGCCCTTGAGACCCAGGTAGATGCACAATTTTTAGTTCTCACAGCTCTCCAGCTCTCTCACATTTAGCTATCTTTGATTCACATCCAGCTCATCACCATTCAGCTAGGCATCAGAGCCACCACTCCAGCTCGTCACCATTCAACTATGCGTCCAAGCCACCTTCTAGGTAGGAACCACTCAGCTTGGCGTCCAAGCGACATTCCAAGTAGGGATTATTCAGCCAGGCATCTGAGTCACCTGCTAGCCGAGAGCTGTCAAAACGCGCATCATCAATTATCTTTACTTTTCATAATTAAGAAAAAATTGATTTCTATTTTAAATTATGCAATGATGGTTATTCTTTACTTTTTGGCAATAAGATTATTATCAAGATGAATATCAAATCCATTGCTTTTGGAGAGTTAGAGAGTGGTCTCTATGTGCTCAATCATTTGAAACAAATGTAAATGAAACCATTACCAAAATTGTTCCCATGAAAAGACCCCTAATATCATTAGTTCAACTTACATGTGGCATTTCAAATTTGGCTATATAAATAAAGAAAGAATAGCAAGGTTGGTTAGGGATGGTCCCTAGGATTTACTATATCTAGAAGATCTTATAGATACTTTAGACCTTATACATACTAATGTATGCAACCCCTAAACGTAAGGGCTAGAGGTGGATATGTTTAATTTATTACCTTTACCAATGATTATTCTTAGTATGGGTACTTGTACCTAATGTAATAAAAGTCAAAATCTTTTGAAGGGTTCAAGGAATCAGACATATAAGGTTGAAAAATAGTTAGGTAAAAGATAAAATCATTAAGATCAAATTTTGATAGAGAATATCTCTGAAATGGGTTTAGGGATTAGTTGAAGAACAATGAAATTATATCACAACTATCACCACCACCTAACCCTTGGTTGAATATTGTATTCAAAAGGAGAAACCAAACCATATTATATGTGATAAGGTATTTCCTTATACACTTTGAGTTATCCATCTCCTTTTGGGGTTATGCACTTCAAATTGCATTATACTTGTTGAACCAGGTTACAACCAAGTCGGTTCCAAATACTCTATATGAGCTTTGGAATATAAAAAGCCAAGTGTTACACACTTGAAATTTTGAGATTTTCCACACATGTCAAAAAGATAAGTGTTGACAAGTTGAAATCTATAACCAATAAGTACTTATTTGTAGGCTACTCAAAAGGATTTTATGGGTTACATGTTCTATGATCTTAGTGAACAAAAAGGTGTTTGTCAATCAAAAGTATTTTATGGAAGAGACGGTCAACGCAATTGGAGAGTCCCAACAATACTAGATTAATGTGGATCTCAAACTACCTAAAAGATTTACTCGGGTGTCTAGACTTCCTATCCAATATGACTATGACCAAGAAACATACTTGAAGGAAGCCAATGATAGTGAAGTAGATCCTTTAACTTATATAGAGGCAAAGTTATACATATACTTTGTGAAGTGGACAGATGCCATGAAAGATGAAATGGACTTGATGACAACTAATGGAATTTGAATTCTTGTAGATCTGCCCCTTGGGGTCAAAGCAATATGTTGCTCTTCAACCTGTTAATGACAAGTGGGCCTCACTAATTACCATGGAACAAATCCTCAATAGAGGATAATAACCCCAAAAGAGGTGTTTATAAGGTTAGCTAGTTTGATACATTGGTTCAAGATCAAGGGTCAATGTGGCTAATTTGATTGATAGCCACCAAACCAAATTAGCCAATGTGGAAGTGGAGGAGGGAATATGTTGGCATAGTACATGGCGTTGGGCTTCTTTTTGGGACTTACAAATCAAGTTTCCATGTGAAAAATGAAGTTTCTTGTAGTTTTGGTTTGTAGTTGCAATTTGTCGGAGATTTTTTCCTTTTCTAGCGAGACCACTTGTGAGAAATTCAGATTTCTCACTGCCAGAGATTTCTCACCAAAGAAAGTTGGATTTTTTATTTTTTGGATGATGATTAAAAGTATTTTCGGGTTTTAAGAGAGAATGCCAAGAGAAAGAAAATAGAGAAAGCTTAGTGAGGGATTTTGGTAATTTAATGCCTTCCATCATTTGACTTAATGACCAAGGGAATCTTTGTCCAATAGTCAAAGTTCAAGGGGGTCTTTGTCGCAAAAAGAAGTGCAGGGGGTCTTTGTCACTAACCCCATAGTACAGGGGTTTTTTTGTAATTTACCCTATTACCTATTTTAAAACCTCTTGTTTCTAGGGCATTTGTCCATAAGCTTAATTCTACATTTAATCCTTCATTAGTTTGATCAATTAAAAGAATGTCATCCACAAACAATATGCATAATAGAAGTTCTTGAATATGTTTAGTCAATTCATCTATGATCAATGCAAATGATAAGGACTTAATGCTGAACCTTGGTGAAGACTCGTCATAATTGTAAAATCTGAAGTCTCTCCCTATTGGTGTTCTAACATTGATTGCTTCCCATATACATATCCTTAATTAGGTCTATATACCTATTTTGAATCCCTTTCTTTTTCAAGACCCACCATATTATCTCTCTAGAAATCTATCATAAGCCTTTTCTATTTCAATGAACAATCATATGAATATCTGTTTTCTTCTCTCTTAACTTTTTTATTAATCATCTTAAAAGAAATATAGTTAATTTCCATGGTTGATCTCATTGGCATAAAACGAAATTTGTTCTCTAATACACTTGTTTCAAACTGTAATCTTTGTTTAATTATTTTCTCTTAAAGTTTCATAGTAAGGCTCATGCGTTTAATCCTTTGATAGTTATTACAACTTTGTATATCACCTTTGTTCTTAAGTATAGGCACCATACTACTATTTTCTTTTACTATATTATTAAATAGTTTAGTTAGTCACAACAAGCTTATCACTCCCATAATTTTCCACACTTGTATAAGAATCCCATCAAGTCCTAATGCCTTTCCATTCTTCATCTTATTTAGTGCCTCTTTACTTCAATAGGTCTAACTCTACAAATGTATGTATTATTTTTAACATTATTATTATTTCTAGCTTCTCTTCCATTAGCACTCTTTCCCTATTGTTCATTTAATTATTTTACAAAAATAGTTTTTCCATATTTGTGTAATTTTCTTGTCTTTTACCAAGGTTCTTTGATCTTCATCATTAATGCACCTAACATGGTTTAAATCCCTATCTTTTCTTTCTCTACGCTTTGCCAATTTATACATTCCTTTTTCTCCCTCTTTAGTCTCTAATTTATGTAAAGCTCATCATAAGCCCAACATTTAGCTTCATTTAATTTTTTTGTCCTTTCATTTCACCACTTTATTTATGTTATTTTCCATTTCAAGCCAAATATCATTAACCTTTCTATCTAAATTCCAATTCCTTTCTAGTACCAACTTGTTTTTAAATTCAGCTTGCTTTTCTCATTTTAGGATTTCCCACCTAATTCTTGGACACCTTTTTTCTTCCTTATTTCTCTTATATTTCTTAATGTGCACATCTATCATCACTAATCTATGTTGTGTTGTTAAGCGTGTGGTGAAAGCTTTTAATTTTCATTGATGACTTCAAAACTTTTATGCTCCATTTGATTGCAAAGAGAAAGGGAAAAAGAGAAAAGAGTGACTTTCCTGAATGTGGTTGACAAAGGAAACCAAAACAGAGAAGAAATTTAAGACAACATAGGGAGGTAGCTTTCCTTTCAATTCGTTTTATTTTATCTCTTGAAATGTAGAAAAAGCATTGGAAAACAATATAGAATGAGATGAATTAAACTGACCCCACTATTTTACAATAAAACATTTCTTCTCTCTCTACCCTCCTTCAAGCAAATACTACATTAGTACTTATTTGATGAGAAGGTAAATGCAAAAGGAAATTGTTAGAAAATCATAAAAAAAGAACTTATTTTCTTACCCCCCCCCCTGGAATTAAATATTGTATTAATACCTATTTAATGAGAAGGTAAACGCAAAAGGAAATTGTTAGAAAATCATCTAGGGTACAAAATGTACTTTTAGAAGTAGAACTTGATTCTCAAGAATAAAAATTTAGAAAGTAATTAAGAAGTGAATGGTGAGATTAGTTTGATTGAAACAGTTCTTAAGGTTCTGTTTGGTTTGTGGAATGGAAAGGGAAAAAAGGAATATTAATTCTTCCCTTCTCATATTTGGTTTGTGGGGTGTCATAAGATGGAATGAGAAAAAAGTGCGATTACAATTCTTAATTCTTGGGAAGTGGAGTTACACCATTTTGGTGTAAAAACAAGTGGGAAATGAGGGGAAACTTCTCTAACATAAAAAAGTAATTTAATAAGATATTAATAAAACAATTTAATTACATAATAAATAAATAAATGAAAAACAAAGAATAAAATATTAGTCAATTAATAATAATTTAATAATTAACAACAAAATATTAAGTAATTAAATAATTATTGAATTATTAATTAACTTACTAAATAAATTTTAATTAATTTAAAATAATTAATAATTAATTAACTCATTATTATTCATAAATCACTAATTACATAATTATATAATTAATTAATAAAATATTAATAATTAATAATTAATTAGTAAGAGAATACAAATAATAAAAAGTATTATTACTTAATTAATGGAATGCAGAATTTTTCTACTCATTTACCCTTTCTTATTCCATCTCATCCCACACCCACAAAAACCTTCCCAGCCTAAAGAAACATCACTGAAATAGGTTTAAAAAACTTATTTTTCTCAAAAAATTGACACACAGGATTTGATCCCGACTCTCCGCTACAATCAGCCAATTGGCACATTGCAATTGATATGCATTATTTATTTATTTATTTTGAAAACTAAAGAAAACAAAGTTTGGTCTTTCAAGAAAATCTTCTTGTCAGCTAAACACCATGGCAATGACCCGCGTCAACCGTAAAAATTAATATGCAGACATTCATGTCGACATGCATGTGCAGACATTCATCATACGTTAAGGGTTTTAATAGCTAATGCATGCATCCATTTTAAAGTGATGGAACACAAATCAATATCATAGAATGTACTAGACACCATTCAATCTTATTCTATCACTCTAGTCCGTAGAAATTATCATACAAAATATTTTGAAGGAAAATAATTCTACTAATTCAAATGGTCAAAATCATCGAATCCTACTACATTTGGTCTTGAAGATCTCATCGTTGGTATGCCTAAAATTATTATGGTTGTGTTTGTTTTGAGTCCAAATTTGGTAAATCATTTAGGAGGTAAAACAAATTAGTAGAATTAATGTTGGTTCAGGTGGGTCTCTCTCTTCTTGGCTACAAATTCAGTTTAGTCCCCGTACGTCTTTGTTTGTTTATAGGGGTGTAAAATAATTTGGTCCCCACTCTATATGAGAGAGATGCAAATGATGTGGTCCCAATGTAAAATTTACCTCTTGGGCTCTGCTTGCGTGTGAAATTCAATTGTTTGCATTGAGAGGTAAATGCATAAGAGTGCAAATTATATAATCATGCCACAAACAATGAATGTAAAACTGATCTGGTGCCAAATTTACACTGCAAACAAAAGGAGGCTTAATAGGTGTAAATGTGTACAAAGAAACAAAAAAGGGAAGAATGAACAGGATGCAAAATTTATACCCAATCCTTGAAACAAATGCAGCCGATATAAAGATTGACCTTCTCTCATAGTCATCTCAAGTCTGAATCTGCTGACCACAACAAATTGTTAGCTAGTCACATTCATCTAACCAAACATTGGAAATATCGATGATATAAAATACAAGAGATGTTCTCAATGTGCAGGTGGGTGAACGTCGGTAAATCCCAACTCAGTCATCTCAAAATTCATATTATCAAATCCTTTCGTCAGATATGATCGATGAGTTCAAACCATCAAGACAAGAGCATGGTAAACTTGATGAACTCCACAAATTGCACATGGTATCATTGTCAATCAAAATTTTCATTGTCACCATCATAGTTGTCATAGTTGGAACATTGAATGGAGGTACCTACCTATTGCTTTGTAAAATTTTAATCCAAACTTTACTTCCGGCGGAAGGGTGGTTATCTTAAATGTTTATTAACATCTGATTTCATCCCCACCCTTCTCTATTTTGTGTTTTTAAGTTTTTATTTTTGAAATTGAACAAAATAATTTAAATAGCCAACAGTCATATTTAAAACTTTTATCTCTCCTCATTAACTCACCATTAACTCTTTCTTCTCTTTCTGATTAGCTCCTTTGATTATATCTCCTCATTAATCAAGCCATCAACTCTCTCTTCTAGTAACTCATTTCAAAAGGTAATAAACAAGATAAGATGAGGTAAAATAAGACATGAGATAAACTTCTCTGAAAGAGAATTATTAGCACTAGAAGTGTAATGGAAAATATATCTTTGGCATAACCTTTGTGATGGACTGATAAGAGTAGAAAATGTACTTTTTAGGTGTAGTAGTTAATTCTCAAGGACAATAAAAGAGAAGGTAATTAATTAATTAAGTGATTTTTTTTGGATTAGATTGATGAGAATTTATTTTTAAGAAATTAAGCATTGAAATCCATTACAAAACATATACAGGAAATTTTTAAGGAAACTTCGTTAAAGAAAAGTCCAAGAGAGCTGTAAGCCTGTAACTCTCTTTTTGTTGAACAGATCTAGCCTAAGTGCTTCCAAAATAAAAATAATAATAATTAAAGAAATGTTCAAAAAAGTAATTTGTCAAGAAATGAATGCATTTGACAATAAAACCCTCCCCTCCTCTATGCCTCAAAGAAAAAAGAAGGCATTGTTTTATGACTAGGGTTGAATATCTAATGAATCTCAATTAAAATTTGGTTGGCACAAATCAACATCTTTACATGTGCTCAACCATTTAGTCGTATTAGATAGTTGGTAGCTAGAAACAACATTAAATAATTTTTGAAAAAAAAAATTCTACTAATTCAAATGGCCAAAATTAATCATCAAATCATCTTTTTTCTTTTTCATTGATGATACATTCTAACCTACTAACCAGGTGACATTTGTCCAAACTCCATGCCTAACATAATTATGTAAAATTACATCACATTTGATTAAAATATTAATCAAATTGATAGATGGTGAACTCACATCAAGGTCAAGACAAGGCTTAATTAGTAAAATGAATGATTTCCACATATTTAATTTCACATGCTATCTTTTTCTGTCCCAATTTCTATGGTCGCAATCATGGTAATTACTATTTTGCTCTTAGCCAATTGTACCTCACATTAGATAATTGTACCTCACAAGGAGATTTCCTTCAAAATAATATAATTTGGATTATGGGTATCGAAGGTAATTACTGTTTTGCTCTTAGCTATCTGCATAGTAGAATTTTGACGAAAAGTATATGGATTTTAAGGAAAGTATAAGAGCAAGAATGAAGGTGGTGTTTGGTAATACTTTTCAGATTTTTTAAGTCTGAAAATGTTGCTTTACAGATGGCATTTATGTTTGGGTTGAGTCTGAAAAAGGATTTAAAATACATTTTCAGATTTGAAACCTTAAGACTCAGGCCAGGCATTGAAAGTGGTTAGGTGTGTTTCAGACCTGGCTGAAAGTCTAAAATATCCTCATTATTTTTAATAATGATATATTATACCCCCACTTAAACTCAATAGAAGCCCATTCAAGCTGTTGCCATCGAACAAGAAAGGAAATGGTGGTGGAAGACTCGAAAAAACCCTACGATGGAGAACTCGTCCGAAAGAAAATAATCTCTCAAATCCCATTCTCCCTCTCTCTCTCTCTCTGAGATCAATCGCTAGAAAGCTTTGGAGCTGGGGTTGGGTGTAAGGTTTTGCCATTTAGGGACTAGGGTCCATCAACTCATTGTTCTGTAATTCTATCCAGATTGGAAACCAAGGAAAACTACTGGCAGGGTTGATGGCGAAGGCGCCACAAACTAATTATGGCATTAACCCTTCCAGCAGCTTCGACTTCAACCTCTCCAAAGCCATGGTTCAAATCAAGCGTAATCTTGGCTATTTCCATGTTAGCCATCATCGTGTTACTCTCAGCAGCGAGTCCATGGTCTCTCTCCCCTATGAAGCCATGGTCCCTCTACCCTACAAAGCCATCAAGTGTAATCTTGACCTTTGTGAAGCCATGGTCTCTCTCCCCTGTCTTCCGGCCACCGCTGTTGCAACTCTCAACAGTGGCGGTTAACACCCTCTCTCTCTCTCTCCATCCCTTCTCCACTCCCAACCACTGTCGCTGTCTCCACCCCATTCTCTGCCTTTGCAACTAATGTAAAACAGAACACCCTTACAACCGATGTAAAATTAATTATTAATTATTTTTATTTTTATTAATTATTAAATATTTTAGTAGTTTTTAAGATATTAATTTTCAATTTATTAAATATTAATTTTAATTGCTTCATAGACTTTATTATTATTTTAATTCTTAATAATTTATTTTTAATTTATAAATTTATACATACTTTCCAATTTTATTTTTTAATAAATTATTTTTAATTTTTTATATTTTATATTTTATATTTTTTTATTATTAATTATTTTAATTTTATTAATTATTAAATATTTTAATAGTTTTAAGATATTAATTTGCTAATTATTAAATATTTTTTTCATTACTTCATGGACTTTATTACTATTTTCATTATTACTTTAACTTTTAATTATTTACTTTTAACTTATAAGTTTATATGTGTTTTTCAATTTTATTATTATTTTAATAAAGTATTTTTTTTTTACTTTTTATAACTTATTCATATTTTTAATATTGTTTTTGAATTTAACAATTTATTCTTTATAAAATAGTGCAAATTGATATCAAAATTATCAAATAATTGTTTTAGGGGTAAAATAGTAAAATTAGGGAATTTAAAATACCAAAAGTTTGATCCAACACAAATAACCTTATCTATTCAGAACCTCTACAAAGTAGAAAAGCATCTATGCTTCTTTTCATATTTTAGACACTTTTAATATATTTTTAACTTTTCAGATTTCAGATTTACCAAACGCCACCTAAAAAAAGTGTAAATCAGCCATCTGATTTATGTATGATGTCTTTCAGGCTTTTAAGAATTGCTCTATTGTGTTTCAACCTGAATTTTTGGTTGGCTACCCAATAAAAAAAACTTGATTGTTTGTGCCTTATCTATGCAGACAGATCCATTAGTTGCAAGCAATGTTTTCGAACCGCCATTGACCGGGACAGTTGGACTATTCGGACCGGAAACTGTTCATGCGACCGATTCCATTTTACCCCAAACCTGATCTTTGGTCAAAACCATTGAATTAGTCAACAAACCGTTGACCTGGACAGTTTGACCGTTGAACCATTTGACCCAGAGAACAGTTTGCGGTTTATTAAATAAGAGCCATATTTGAATGAAAAGACAAATCTCTCAGATCTTAGATTTGAGATCTACTAGAGAAAGAGAGAGAGAGAGAGAGAGAGAGAGAGAGAGAGAGAGAAGAGAGAGATAAGTTGAGGGAGATCTCAAATCTAAGATCTAGAAGACTAAGATCTGGAAGAGAAGGCTAAGAGATTAGTGAGAGAGATCTGGAAGAGAAGGCTAAGAGATTAGTGAGAGAGATCTGGAAGAGAAGGCTAAGAGTCTAGATGATAGATTTGAGACTGAGAGAAATCTCATATCTAACATCGCCGTCGTCATCGTCATCGTCGTCAACGCTGCAGCCGACCTCCTCCTTCTCCACCTCCTCCTCCTCCTCCTCCTCCTTCTTCTTCTTCTTCTCTCTCCTAAACTCTCACACCCATTGGCAGTCTCTCATTCTCAAACAATGAAACCCTTTTTCTCTTCTATTTATATGCATCTTACCCTAATATTCCAATCTAATGGGTAAGATGACATATCACCATTTATAATATTTAAACCATTCGAACCGTTTGACCCAAACGGTCGAACCGCTGACCCAAAAACTGGTGGCCAGAACAGTTCCATTTTTTGGTCGGTTTTTAAAACCTTGATTGCAAGTGATGGGACCCATTTCTTAGACTTCTTTTTTATTATTATTCTGTCTTCTAATTATGCCGAGGAAAACACAAGGATCCATGGAAAGGGCAATTGGGATCTGCTACCCACAAAGGAAATATTCCCAATGAACAGTTGTAATGTCTCGTGGGTAGAGATATGGGAACAACTCATGAATAACAAATCTGAGTCCTAAAAAGAGTTGTTTGGCAAGTGCTTTTAAGTAAATCTTTTGATAACTCGATTGGCAAAAGACATTCTGAGCCTTTGGGGTCTTGTCTTTAAAGATTGAGACTATTTGAACAATGAAAACCCAGAAGACGGTGTGGAAAAGCGCCAAATGCCCTCTTAGCTGTTTAAATTCGACAATGTGCTACTATCAACAGGGCTCTCTTCACATGTCACTTTATTAGTTCACACAAATTCCTTGTAACATCATACAAGTGTTAGATGCCTTGTTGAGTGAATTAGAACCGTCTGAGAGGGCTAAGCTGAAGATTCAACTAAGCCGGTTCAACTTCTTTGGGCTGTGTTTGGGGCAACTTATATTAAGCGTTTGTTGGTTTTATGGTTTAAAAAATCACAAATAGGCATTTAGTTATATAAAAAGAAGCCCAAAAAGCACTTTGTCGCCCCAAAATCCCATTTAGGCTGCATTTGGTGGGCCCTCTAATAAGTGCTTTTTGGGCTTATTATTTTTAAGAAGCCAAAAGCACCATGGCTTCTACCCTTTTTATGTTTATGAGGAGCACATTTTATACTTTAAAGAGAAACCTTGTTACCACCAAATGCTAAAAAGTGCTTCTGTTATAAGCACTTATTTCAAAAGTGCTTATTAAAAAGCCCGTTAGAGAAGAAAAGCGTCCCCCACACCCCAAATGCAGCCTTAAAAGAATCCAAAAATGTTGGATTCTTGGCTTCTTACAGTTTGGAGAAGCCTTTTTATAAAGAAAAATAAATAAATAAAAACTCACTTAAAATGTCACAAATGTACTTATTCAAAAAATGCCGGTTTAAAAGCCTAATTAGAAAGGAAAAACACTCTCGTACGCATTGAAAAAGGAGTTCACATCTACCCCTCACAAAACATTCCCAAAAACATCTCATATGCATATTTCACCGTGTATTGAGAATATCTCCCAATAATATTCCCAATGTACCGTGACACGTTTTTGAGATGCGTGGAAGCAAATGTGACTTCTTTGAAAAGCCACCCAAACTGTCAAAAGTGAACAGCCCAGGTTGAATGAATTAACATGTCATTCAGAGGAGCTTTGTTGACAGCCAAGTTTTTCTCGTAGGATCCGTTAATTAAGGCTCGGGTATGGATGCATCCGACCCCATTCGACGCACCATAAGCGACGTGGCATTAAGTAATAAGTAGGGTGATGGACCAAAAGTTGTAGAAACAAAATGGGAGGGGGTTTGGATATGGAAAAGATATGATATCTGAAAAACTTTCTATCAATCAATTAAAATCATAAAATTGTAATGAAAGTGTTATTTATCAAAATTCATGGGTGTTATTTTTGAATTCCACTATAAATTTATGAACATTCAAAATGTCAAATACCCCCATTCTATGTATTAATGTCTGGTCGAACTGGTACCCATCTCAACTGTATTTTAGGTTTAAAAATTCTGATTTTGGGCTGAACTGTCATTCTCCCTCGATATTATGCCTTTCCCGTATCATAAAACACGTGTCAAATGGGCATAGGCTGGGCATTCGGAGCAGCAAACTACCAAGTGCCAACAGCCAACAGGTTGTGAAGCTTCCAGCCTTCCACCCCACTTTGCCAAAAACGCCAAAACCCCAAGCAAAGTGTTGGCGTAGTCGACAGGTCCAACAGACGAAATGGGCCCCAGTGATTCTTTCTTGAACTTCAGGAGTCAGAGATCAGTCAAACTTCAGCGTGTACACGTGGCCGTGGACCGTGGGTGTGGTCCTTAAAACTCGTGCTCAAGTGTTTCATACTTTCACAAGTCAGGGGATTCTTGAGTGCACGTGGCAGCAGATTACCGGCTTAATTAATTTTCAAAAAGTAGTTTGAAGCCCCTGGACCGTTGGAAACTTTCTCTTGTATCTTCCACCTCCATGTCCTATCTGCTCACAAAGTTCAATTGAGATTCTGTCAGCCATTATCAATTATCAACTGTTCTGCTGTTGGTTTGTTAAGATTGTTAGTTTTCTATGCATGTTTTAATAATTTGAAATAGAAAAGGCTGGAAATTTTTCAGTTTAATTTATTGATTTTCTTTACATAAATCTTAGACATATTTACTTATACTGGGGTGATCTTATAGAAGCCCTTGTTTTTTATTGACATTTCAAAGTACAGTATGGATTTAATTAAAGAGGAGAAAAGGTTGCACATGCATGTTTAGAGCCATTAATTAGTTTAAATTATCCATTCATTTATATATACTACCTTTATCCATGGAAGATCATGAAAGATATTTTGCAAATATGACTTTATATCTATCAAGAAATAAAATTGACCATGTAACTTTAATCAAGCAATAAATAAAGGTTTGGATCAATATTAGCTTAAATTGCAAATGTAATTTAAAAAGTTCTTTAGCATCAGGTTGGAATGAAACTCTTCTGTCTGAAATTCTTGCATTCACTAGAAAGTTTATTGATATATTAAACTAGATGGCCTTCAAATCTATTAGCGTGGCAAAAATGAATGTGAACAAATCATCATCTAAGCCTTACCACAGCTATATGGGCCTCCTACACAAGTCCTATTTTGTTATTCCGTAGTTCAGAACGCAAGAGGCGTGAGGTGTAGTTCAGAACGCAAGAGGCGTAAGTCTCCTGAACACAAGGAAGTGTAAGCCTCTTTAAGAGGAGGGGAATTAGGAGGAGGAAGGGGAGGAGGATGAAGAGGAAGGGGGGATCTCATTTTTTTTTTATTGTTAACAAAAATCTTTTATATTAAGAAGAATAAAGATGCATTACATTAGTTGAAAGGGGGGTCTTATCGAGGTGTCAGCGCCTCTTGCACCTGTCAGCGCCTCTGGCATATTCCTCAGGACGTTTTGGGAGCGCCTCACCTAGAGGCGCACTCCCATGCCTTCTAAAACACTTTTGGAGGCATAAGGGGGGCCATGGCTCCCCTCTGCCACCCCTGGCTCCGCCCCAGCATTGTGTCATCGAATTTCTTTAGTTAAAGAAATTTGGAGATGATTTCAATCCATTTACAAAGAGGAAAGAACCATTAGAAACAAGTTGTCAAAAGAGTTTAGTGTGCAAAGCAATTGATTAGCTACGTACCTTAACCAACCAACTGGTTAGCTCAACGAGTCGACTTCTAAACGAAGTCCAAAATTTTATCACTAAGCAATCAAATGCTTGTTTCAACAAGTCAACTCCTTAGGCATTATTCACTCGGTTAGTCACATGTAGTCAATTTCTTATCTCAAGTAGTCAACTTCTTAATTAGGTTTCCTGAATTCAAATTTCTTAACAACTTTTTGAGATTTCACTTCTTAGTCCATCACAAGATGTAAACATGATTTTTACACAATAAGATCCAAGAATATGCCTAAGAGTTCAGATAAACTAACCATTAGTCTCTAACATGTTTGTTTAGCCAAGGTTGGTTTGAGATGAGCCTATTTTGAGTTTTTTGCAACTGATTACATCAAGTGCCTAAAAAATACAACTCTTAATCTTCATTTGAACTTATTTTTTCTTCAATATAAAGATGGGGTCTTCTCTTGTATTTTTTTACACTTTGAACTTGGAGGAAACATGAATTTATCTACACACTTAGAATCTAATCACATCAGTAACTTCAATGAGTTTATTATCATAAAAAAAAAAAAAACAGAGTCAACAATGGAAACCAACAAGTAATAGATAGTTACACTTGTAGTGATCTCTTAACTATAATTTGACTCAGTTAATTGTCACCATCCAATTTTGGCCACCCTTCTTGATTTTATGTCAAAATTTGAACCCTGCTCTTACCCTAACTCATCAGTCCAATTCAAAATTTCTAAACAAAAACTCTCAAAGTCCCCCATAGGCCTTTGATCCATAAAACCACTCACAAAGTAATCATTTTGATCTCAAATCCCACCTTGAATATATCCAAAACCTCTAAACCTATCCTTGAGATTCATCCTTTAAATACTTTAAACAATCTATCCAAAGATTCTGCATGATCCTAAAACAAACCAAGAAAAATAGTTCAAAAAATTTCCTTATGACTAGCCTAAAATATCAACCTCCCATGCCTTCAAATGACACCTCTAGACTTTTCTTGAATCCTACAAAAACAACCCTTTGCCTCACTAAGAATTTCCCTCTCAAACCCCAAGCTAAGCCCCAAGAACTTACCTAAGCCGCTAACAATTTTCCCATACTTGAAGGTAGAAAGGATGGATCTCCACACCTTGACCTGAAATCATAAGATCTTTGTTAGCTAAAATCATGGGTGTAAGCCTATCAACTTGTAGTGAGCTATTATTATTCACCTCATTAAGATCATCCATCATCAACTTTGACAATCGTAGATAATTTGTGGTTTCCTTATCTGGAGGATTAGCTTCCTTTTGGTTTCCTAGCTAAACACGATTGCCTAACCTAGGTTGCCGTCCAATGGAGTGGTTGTCGGCTGATCTGTCTAAGGGTTTGTTTGTTTGCTCTGATATCTGATGTCTGAAAGTCCAATAATTACATTAAGAGGTATATTGGTATTGGTGATGTTTGTGTTTTGGGGGTATTATCAGAAAACAAAAGATTGTAGGATTACTCTTTAAGAGATAAGAGATAAGAGGAAACAAACACCAATTTTCTTCTTAAATCTGTAAGATTCCTCTTAAAAGATAAGAGTTAAGAGGAAACAAACAACCCTAAGTTTCATCCATGTATTTGTTCATCTTATCATGTTTACAAGAGTTAAGAACCACCGTTTTTTATGGGCCTTAAATTGAAAATTGGATGGGGGTGGTTGGCAAAAAAGCAAATAATACTTTCATTGCTAAAGTTTAATTTGTATTGTTCTTTATTTTATTTTTATATGTGATTACATTGTTGGGAATATTATGAGAAGCTTTTTTGTATTGAACTTCAAGGTGCATTTATTTATTTTTGTGCAATAGAAGTGTAAAGTATGGAGAATTCACTACATAAGAGAGGAGGGATGCCTAACCCCTTCCCTCTTCCTGTCTAAAACTTTAAAATCTTCATATTGAATAGGCCAAAATGAAGTCACTATCAAATATTTGTAGGAACTATTCAAATGAAAATAATTTTCACATAGGGATTCACCATCCTAGTGTAGTGAGCTAAGGTGGCTCTATTTGTTTCTTGAGGTTGAAAATGACATTTTTAGAATCTCACAGTTATCATGTTTAAAGCATGTTAAACTTTTTCTTTCAAAGTTATGGAATGTTTTTTTTTATTTTTTATGGTTGTTCTAAATCAATGACCAGGGATTAAAGAGTACATACTAATTACTTTATACATGAACACATAATGAAACATGTAATTCTTAAACTAGGGTTTGGGGATAAACACCAATAGGTTAATAACTTTGACCAATGATGGAATCTAAACAAGCCTTATATGAATGGAATTCTTCAAAACTCCCCAGGGATCAAAGTAGTCATCATCACGAAGAATTTCAATTGCCCGCACTCTCTGTCCCCTCTTTTTGTCATAATTTTCTTGAGTTTCATGACTTGGAAAATGCTTCCAAATGGGTGGTGACTGGTTAAGAGATCATAGACCACTTGCTAAGCTAAGTCTTCTTTGTACATGTCAACCAACAGGCAAATTTGCTATAAAAAGGCGGGTTAGGGAGCGTAGTTGGATTTCTTTTACTTGCTTGCTATATATTATTAGGGTGGGATAGGGAAGTGCTTTGTTTTTCTTGCTCTCATATCCTTTCTATTCTTTGTTCTTTCCGCCTCTTACAATCAAATAATAGCAACACGTAAGCATCTAAAAAGGCCAGTTAATGGGGTTGTGAGTGATACATAATACATGTTCTGCCGTATTGAGATGCAGTAGTACAAAGTAGTAGTTATCCTTCAAATCTATAACATCTATATGGAAAGCTAATTCTGGTTTAGCATAGTGAGGCCAGCGCCACAAGTAACCTTTGTCAGAAATATACATCTAAGTGGGTGTTTGGCTTTGGAGCGTTTCATCAGAAGCATTCTGTTTCTGCTGATGTATCGTATGCACCACATCAGCTATTAAATGGAATCGGCAAAAAAAAATTATATTTGGCAATCTTTCTTTTCGAAAAAAATGTTTTTATAGTGATTAACTTTGGAATTTGGAAAAGTAGGGGTTTCTTGAAACATTTTTTGAACCGCCTTAGTGATCCCGAATCGCCCTGGTGATATGGCACATTGAAATTTGGAAAAAGCTTATTACCTTTTTGAGATATCACGCAATTGTCATTATAAATATATTGTAATATTAAGTCAAATCACTTCAATTGCCCAATCAGCCTAAATCCCGTTTCTTTTTTTTTTTTCAAAAAAAAAAATAGTTGAACTAAACAAAACACTTGTAAATTGGGGCTCACCTGTAAAATGGAACGCTTGTAAAATGCTCCGGTGCCAAACACCATGTAAATGAATGTGATTCAAGCTTGTTACATGAGAGTTGTCATGACATGTGATGTGAAATTGCTAACTCCATCCACGCCAAACAAGTTTTCTTAGATTATATGATCATATCAACATTCGTCTTATAAATCACAAGACAAACTAAGAAATATTTGGAGGATAATGCCTCATTAAACCATGAAAATGAAAGAGTAGAGGTAGAGTGGGCCTGATAAGAAAAATGTAAAAATAGAGAATTAATTAGTCGTAACCCTAAAAGTGGGGAAGAATAATTGATTCATTCTCAAACAGATCACCTTAACAGGAAAAAAAAAATCTCAAACAGATTGTCTTGATTTCTTTTTGCGGTCTAGTTAAGTAAAAAACAATTGCCTGAAACTGACTCACTAGAGACATGGGCAGGCGGAGAAAAGTGTAAGAAATGAGTAAATGTCACTAAATGTAATTGGGTGTTTGACTTCTGGAACTAAATAACTAATTACTAATACAAACCCTAGTTGATAAATGAGGACTAAGACTTGCCAATTTTTTTGATAGAAGCTTAGACATGGGCAGGAAGAAAAATGTTGGAAGTGAGTAAATGTCATTAGATGTAGTTGGGTGTTTGACGGGTTCGGATTTGCTCTTCATAAAGTACTTCTCACACCAGTAAAACTTGGAGGCGCTATACATCTAGAACATTTCCTTCCTTGTATGTTATTATTCATGGAGAAATGTTTCTAATGCATGGCTAGCTGCAACATACTGTGAGATTGGTGTGAAATAAGGAACAAATCCGAATTCATATTAACTACTTGAAGTAAATAGCTAATTACTAATACAAAACCCAGTTGATACATGAAGCTTAATACTAATTTTCTTTTATAAAAACTTAAAAGACTTTTTTGTATTAACTCCAAACTTTACTCTATGTGGAGGGGCACTCACCTTAAATTTTATTAAATAAATTTAAAAATAAAACACAAAAACAGGAGAGTACATAACCCGCCTTGCCCCATACCGACATACAAAGATCTTCACATCCCCACTAAAAAAAGCTTAATTAAGAGTATTTAATTGAGATTAACTAAAACAGTTAACCTGAAAGTCGGTTTTCTTTTGCTTTTTCATTTTTTTTTTTTTTGTAAACATACCAAAAGCATCGTTTAAATAAGCAGTGGAGGTTGGCGTGGCCAATTGGGGTTGGATGTCTGAACAGGCTATTTGACCAGTAGTCCAAGGCTCTAAGCAATTCACTTTCCTCGCAAGACCATTCACTGTCAATGCGTGACCAAGTGTAAAGCCAGTTGTGGGCTACAAATGAGAAGGTGGGCCCCCAGACAAAAAAGTGACAACGAAATGGCCTGTAATGGAAGCCCATTTGGGCTGTAGTAACTGCCGGAATTCCCCCCCAAAGCCTCTTGTTTCAAAAGTATTATCTCCATTGATGTGATGAGATGCGTCATGGCGTGGCCGCTTTTTCCTTCTTCCCCCCCTCATTGTAACAACACATCAAACACTTCACCTCCAATTGAACAGTGGGAAGAGATTTATCTTCAGATATGCACATCCTTTTGGGTCCTAACGCCCATTCTCATTTCATCAATAATTCAGGTACGTGTTGACTACATTTCCCATCCACTTCCTGAATCTTGACTACTCTCTCTCTCTCTAATTCTCTATACAAGGTTTTGTGGGTGGGTTTGCCAACCTTTTCAGCTTTTCTTCGCAATCTTTGAATAATTACACCTTTTCTTCACCTAATGCGGGGGAGTTATTGATCTGGGAATCATCTCTGGATGTGATATTCAAATGGGTCATCGCCTTTGGAAGATGTTTGGCAATCAGGGTTAGTTAACATTCACCATCTAAAACTGTGTGAGGAAATGAAATGGACTAGATAGGTTGACACAGACATCTTTTCAAAGTGGGCGATGGAGTTTATCAGTGGGCAGAATGGGCTTAGGACCAAGTGGCCCCATCACAGTACTTTGCCAGCTCAAGCATTGCTACCGAAGCTCTTGCTTAGATAAAGCTGAAGCACAACTAAATTGGCTCCATCCATCTCTCTTTCGCCTACTGTTGTAACATGATGGGGCAACCAGCACCGTTTTCGATGCTACAGCTGGAGAGCCGATTCCGGACAAATTTGATCTATGTACATTAAAAAACACACATGTAAAAAATGGTGCTATAGAATAAGGTTGTGTTTGATTTGAAGGAAAATATAAGAAAATGAAGGAAAATGTAAGAAAATTTTTACAAACTTTGTATAGGTTTTTCTATGTTTTCTTTCCTTTCTCTTTAACCAAACATAGCCTAAGTGAGAATCCATACAATATTGGGTAAGATACTTCTACTTCCCCTTACGTTTTTGTTTTCGATAAGTACTTAAACCTCCCCTCACCTTTAAACTTTACAAAGACCTCCCCTGAGTCCCTGACCTTTGGTGTAAAATCTGCTTATTGATCCCTTCCCTTAGTTTCACCTTAAAAACTTGATCAGAAATATAAATCTGTTGGTCTAAATTTTTTAAAATACTCAAATTACCCTTGAATCATGCAAGGGTAAAATATTTATACCTCCGCTGACGTTTCTAACAAGTTATGTGTTGATACAACTGAACTGAATGAAAATCAAGGGATTTTTTTTATTTCTTCATTTTAGAAATTTTTATGAATTTGTACAATTGGAATAATAATAGGTAGGAGAACCCATCGCAATTTAAAGGGGTATTATAGCATAAGTGGGAGTTTGGAATAATATATTCATAAAACCAATAAAAATTTTGGAGGGAGAGTTAACCATAAATTTCCCTTAAATTTATTGGGCCTCCTAGATGCGATTTCGAGCCCCGCTATCGGCTCCCACCACCAGAGAAAAATTATTAAATAGTTGTTGAAAAAGTGTTGTACCATGCCAAAGAAAAATGATTTACGGGCCCCTACGGAGGCACAAGGCCAGTATTTTAATATCAAAAAAATGGAAAAGTACAGACAGGCTTAATGCAAATTTTTGAATTCTCCTACAAATTAATAAACATTCAAATGGTCAAAAACTCATACTCTATGCACTCATATCCACCCGTGAATTGGTATCAATTCCAAGCTGGCACCTATCCCAACTTTACTTTGGGCCTATGAATTCTAATCCTGGCTAAACAGCCATTCTCCCCCGCCAAAAAAAAAAAAAAAACAAAATTACTTATCGTCAGTTAAAAGTTTTTTTTTACTTAGCATGATTTACTTAAGCTTAATAGGCAAACCATTTTCATGGAGGGAAATCCAAATGTACCTTGCTTGCTTATTTCTCTACTGATGAGATGATTGGTTGTTACATATAGGGGTGTCAATTGGACTGGATTTGGTCTAGTCCAATCCAGTCCAATGTGAGTCCATTATAAATGGGTCAGGTCCAATCCAATCCAATGAATGTTTTGGACCATTTTGGACTGGTCCAATTCAATGTCTAGACCGTCCAATTTGTTCAAATTCATTTTGATTTAGATTGGTTTCAACCCAAACCCGGTCCATTGACACATATATTCTTATCTTATATCAATGGACCAAATATTGGCTTAATCCAACTCAATCCAATATAAATTTGTTATGGACGGACCAGGTCTAATCCAATCTAATAAATATTTTGAACTGGATTAATCCAATCCAATATGTCTTATTGGTCCGTCCAGTCCATCCAAAGTGACTTTAGATTGGACTGGGTCCAATCCAAAACTGGTCCATTGGCACCCTTAGTTACATATATGTAGCAAAGACTGATATAGTCTAGATGCGTGATGCACATGTCACGAATACGAATGCATCATCTAGGTCATTTCAAGTGTCTAGTCAAAATATCAATCAAAGAATCTCTTAGATAACAGCTCAAGTGGCTGAACTGAATGACTTATTTGCTTTTGTCTTTTAATGGATAAAATAATTAAATAATAAAATATTGAAGGATATAATTATCAACCTAGCTTAACTTTAGATTCAATCATTAAAGAGCTCAGAACCTCCTTAATAACTTATTAACTAAAAGACAAAGCAATAAATGATTCAGTTAGCTGATATCAAATGACCCTTAAATCTAAGGGTACTGATAATTTTCCTTCTTGTTCAATGCTTTGGTGTTTATATGATCTAGACTGAATGACAGAAAGCACTAGAATTTGACGAGATGGCTTTTGGAGTCCAACATCTACTTGTTCTTTCATGGTTATTAATATAAACCCTTAGTTTTGCACTTCAAATGCTATCTTCTATGAAGCTTCATTAACAAAACTGAGACTCCTGTTCTTGTGGAACCCTTAGTAGAAAAATTCAAGAAGAAAGGCAGTAATATAGGAACTTTCATTTTCACCATGGTAAGATATGGCCAAAAATTTCTTCAACACATTATGGAGATATGCCTACTTCTCCACCTTTCTTGGGTTGAAAAATAAGAACCTCAGTAAAGACTTAAGAGTAGCCCTCATCCACATATTACCACAACGAATAGTGGATCTCATGGGGCTTTAATTAACATTCTAGTCTGAACTTGAGAAATAAGAACTGCCACTTGAAACAGTACACATGACTCTTTCTTCCTTGGTCAATGCTGTTGATTCAATCCCACAATTCCTTGGATTCTGAAGGCCCCACCCACAATGATATGCCCAACCACTTCATATTCTCTCCATAATCTATGCTTCCATGTGCAAACAATACAACATTCAAATGGGCCATGGGGGATACTCTTTCTTGACACTGTTAAATGATCCCCCCCCCCTCTCTCTCTCTCTCTGAGTTGTCTTCCTACATTTGTCTGAGCTTCTATGCATATGCTAATCATTTGTCTATGGTCCAAGATGGAGATTGATTTATTTTGGTCCTCTTTCCTGTCTAAAAGAACCATTTAGAATTGATTCATGGATTTTTCTGGTGCAGCTCTTGACTTGACTTCTCTCAACAAGGTATGGGCACTCTCCATTGATCTAGAGTGATCATATGAGTACAAAGGGAGGAGGAAAAGGAATCAAACTGTCCCAGAGAGAGGCCCCAATGTTGTATTCCTGAGCCATGTAACCCTCTCAGTTTCAAATAACAGGAAATAGGATTAGTGCTGTTTATAATGAATAACACACATGCATGGGAGCTTGCGTTAGGTGGGCCTTGGCAGTTGGTAGTTTTTTCTGGTGAGGTAGGTCTGTTAGGGAATCCTCCATATATTATTTGCTGATACACATGATCGCTGGACAGTGTGCACCTTTCCCAGTGTATTATCCATAATACAGGAAATATTATAAAATTATTAATCAAAAATAATAAAATAAAAAAGAGCCAATGAAATGGGTTATGGAAGAAAGAAGACCACAAGATTTTGCATCCCCATTCTCATGCATTACAACCCAGTTTGACTGTTGGGCATTGAGAATATGAAATGGGGGCCCACCAAAAACTAAGAATTTGAAATTTAAACTTGCCTCATCTTTCCTTCCAGACCATATTACATTGGGAGAGCTAACAAGAGGGTAGGAAAAAAACAAATAGAAAGACTATTTAATAGCCCATTGGATACTCCCTTCCATTTGACTCAATGATGTGGATGATCAGCCTTGGAATAACAATAGGTTATAGGGGAAGGGGGGGATATCCATGTGCCACCATGTGCACACGTGGACGAATGAGATCCAACACCTGAAGCCCCATTTCATAAGGGGTCCCCTTGCACGTGTGTCACATGGGGCCATTTGACTGCTATCCTTGGAGGGTATGACCAAACACAGGCGGCTCTTGTGATCACAAATGATAGCCCATATGCTTTTGATGTTTCTTAATATATTTTTCTCTCACTTCCATATGATTTGCTCACTTCCATTTTTAATTCCATTGTTTTGAGAGCTCTATAAGGATTCTTCTTAAGTTTCCATTATTTATCTCTGAGCTTTTGTGCATCTTCTCTAGTATTCTTCATTCTTAAAATTTATTTTTCAGCTTATGCTAACATGACAAGAAATGTTGCTTAAATATTTGCTAAAATTCAGATCTTTCTATGATTAGCAATGTTAATTAATTAGAGAATAGGGAGATTCTTTGTTATTACACTCATATGATCTGCTCACTTTGATTTTTTTAATTCATTGTTTTGAGAGCTTTATAAAGATTCTTTTTTAGTCCCTTTGCTCTAGTCTTCTTCATTCTTAAATTCATTTATTCTCAGTGTTTTCCATGGATCCAGACCTAATTCACATGATAAGAAAATGAGCAGAGGCACCGGATTAACCGCCATTTTCCAATACTGACAACACCTTGAAATCTAACAAATAATATTGCTTAAATGATTGTTCTAAAATCCAGATCTTTCTATGATTAGCGGTGTCAAGAAAACACATTTACATGATCTGCTCACTTTCATTTGTAAATTCATTGTTTTAAGCAAAGTTGAAAATTTTGATATGATATACCCCGGTATTGGGCATATCATATCGTATTGGTGGCTTTACGATACAGGTGTTTCGAAAACTACTATTTTTTTAATAAAAAATATGATTAAAATATGCCCAAAAATCAAATTTTGAAAAAAAATATATATAAAGAAGCATTAATTTAAGTACCCATACGCCCGATATTTTGAATCTTGGTTTGGTTTTAAGAGACTCATAAGGATTGTTCTCAAGTTCCCTTTATTTACCTCTGACCATCTGCTCTAGTCTTTCCCCATTATTTAATTCATTCATTCTGGGAGTTTTCCATGGAATCAGCCCTATGTTCACATGACAAGAAAATGAGCGGCGGCACCGGCATAACCGCCATTTTCCGGTACTGACAACACCTTGAATCAAACAAATAATATTGCTCAAATGTTTATTCTGCAATTCAGATCCTTCTATGATTAGCAATATTAAGAAAATAGGGAGATCTTTTGTTAATACACTTTGTTCTAAGTATCACATTGCCCTATATATAAATTAATTAAGCATAACACAGTGGGAGTACTCTCTCATTTCTTAAAATGCAAGCCTCCCATGTTATTCAAATCTGATATCACAGTTCACTTATAACTTAATAATGGTTACTGGTTAGGTTCAACCAATTCAAATATTAAAATTTCAGATGGCCCAGATCTCATTAATGTCTTCATTGATCAATCCCCATATATTAGTTTAATTGCCCATTTAGGAGTATTTTCCTTTTTCATCTCTGCACATCTCATGTGCCCAACTGCTACTAACGACAATAACCAACTTCTTCAATCCTGACAATATTATTAGTTCAAAGTCTAACTAACTGCTTAAGGCATGATGGCTTAGACCATGTTAGAAGGGGAATAAATAAACCACATTCGGCTCCTCAACATGTGATTCTTCCAGCCTCGTGGACCACGGACTCTTATAACCCTGGCTAACCTCCCATAGATTATGCCTAACCACATGGTTTCTTCTTGAATACCAGGGAAAACAACTACGACTATTTCTTTTTCTTTTCTTTCGCTTTCTTTCCGTCCTTTTGTTAAATTAACTTAAATTCTTTGACTATTACAAGAGACCCTTGCACTGTGTTAAAAAGATTAAAGATGTCCATGTTTTCTAAGAGAGAGATCATTATGATGGTTTTGTTTTCTAAAATAACCCCACATCTATTGGAAATTACTCTATGTCTATGATACTAGAAAGACATGGTATATCGGAAGAGTTTTGACCAATTAAATCATCTCCTGAATTTGATGAATACCACCTGATTCGTCACCTCTTTTATGATACTCGTCGATTGGTTATAATTTTTTTCGATATCATATCTTTCTAGTATCATAGTCAAAAAGTCAAACTCATGGACTACCCACAACCGATTCAATTTTTTTTTATTAGAAAACCTGTTGGTCACTTCATCTAAAACATGATCATCTTTTAACACAGCCCCATGTTTGATATTTTTATTATTTTTCAAAAATTTAAAAAAGCATAAAATTTTGAGGGTGTTGAGAACAGGGGTGTAAACAATTCAACTAATGGTATCCCAAAAGTCCGAGTTCAGATTTAAGATCTCACATAATCAAATTGGATTCAGATATGTTCTGATTCAACTTGACAAATATCCAAACTAATCATTATACATATACTGATGAAGGAAAATTTGGCCCGACCTCGTAACCACTCAACACGTGGCAAAGGCAACAGCTCGGCACAACAGCACGCCAAGGCGCAAGCTCCGAAAAGAGAAACCAGCGGCCCGAACTCCCTGCGAGGAGCCCGAACTCCCCGTAAGGAACCCAAACTCTCCCTTAGGCCCCGAGCCTTACGAACACAAAGGGCAACAACCCGAACTGGCCTGACCCATGGCAGTTCGGGCCATACCTCTATCCGAACTCAAGACTTCACCTCGCACACCACTCCAGCACTTCGCCTCCAAGACACCGAACCGAACAACCGTACCATACCTGACACCGAAGGAGTCCATACCCAGGGGCGGCACACCTGACTGACTTGGGATCTGACGCTTGACAACCGCACTTCAACAGCCACCTGCCACCGCCATCTCCAGTTATAGAGACGGCTCCGACAAAGAGAGCAGTGGCGGTTCTGCCCCAATAGAGGTGATGACACACGAACTAGGAGAAGCGCAGAGGCAATCATACCCGACCTGACAGAAGCTTAGGAGTGAGTGCGCGAAGTGGTTATAAAAGGCTCTCTACCCCCCAAGAACAAGGTATGTGAACTTTGCGCCATCACCGGGTTCCTCCCCGGAGATCCCCCACTTGCTTCTCCGTTTCAGGCCCCTGTTGTTCCAGTCAGAGGCAAAGTCGTTGACAACTAGGACCGGCCGAATTGCGCATCATCACATACATATATACATATGCATATATATACACTTGATTAAATAATCACATATTCTATTCAATTTGAATTCGACCAGTATATATTAGATTATTTAATGGAATTCGAATTTAAATGTTACTTTGACTTGATCATTTGAATTCATTCCATCTTAAGCCTCTAATTGAGAAGTTAATTAAGGCTCAGGTTAGAAAGAATACAAATACAAATATGTCCAGTATAAATACATAGAAAATAATATAAATATTATTAAAAGATTTTGCACTCTAAATATTTGTATTTGTACTCGTTCCAAACTGAGCCTAATATTAGGAATGCAAATACAAATATTACATACAAAATAATGTAAAATACAAGGTTTTGCACTTTGTATTTATACTCCTTCCAAACTGAATCTAAGAGACGAAGGGAGAGAGAGAATAAGCTGCCGTGGACCTAACCCACTTCATTTTACATATATAGTACATACTAGATGCTTCTAGCTAGTCAGCTTCATTTTCTGCTTGCTAAATCTAAAACATCTTAGGAGATGTGAAAAGAGAAAGCCAAGTTATCATTTACTGATGTACTAAAAATGTACAATTTTTTAAGGTGTACTACTGCATGCCTCCAAGTGGCATCTCAAAAGTCATAAAAGCCCTACATTTGTCAATGTCGTACATGCCACTTGGAGATCCTATTCACCAACGTTAGTTGAAGGTACGTACCTTTATAGACTGTCAATTGAATGACGACTCAGCAAGGATCACCCAAGCCCTGAATATATAGGCGCTTCAATTTTAATCTCAGAAACGTCAGTGTAAGCAACTCTTGTCAAGTGTCAATCTTGTGTCAAGTGGGTAGTACTTTTTATGTCAAAGTTCCTCAGCCCTCAGCCTTTAGCCTTTAGCAACTGTCTGAGCTCTGCACTCATCAAATGGCCGCTCAAAGCCAAGAAAGACCAGTTTGTCACACAGCTAGCTAGCGCATATGAGATGTGATAATAGATGTTCCATCACTTGGCTTTAAGGAAGTGATGACACTGACTCAAGTTCAATAGCTAACTATCTAGAACCACAATTCAACTGGTATTATGGGTCAGAGATGGACAGTTCGTACCCAATGCTATGGAGGATGTATTATTCACAAAAAAATGGCAATGTTCTCTTTCTTCTTTCAAAAGTAAAAAAAGAAAAGAAAAAACACTGAGGCTGCGTTTTGTTGCAATGCAAATATATACATTACATATTTACTTATTTTTTGGTTCATGAATGCAAATATGGTTCACATTTTAAATCGTTTTTGCATTCATCTTGTTTGTTTAAAATCATGCAAAAGTGTGAGTTCATCATTGAATGTTTCAAATATCATATACTTTAATGTCTTAACTTTGATTGAAAAATTAATTATCAAAAGAACACAAAATTGTATCCAAAAAATAGGTACAGTATTATTCTCTTTTCAGAGTACAAAAGTGTCAGAAAACGCATTTTTGCATTGATAATTATTACTTTTTTATGCATCAAACAAACGGTTGCAAACACAAACTGAAATACATAAATATCCCAATTCGACATTTGTATCACAAACAAACGGAGCCTGAAAAGCAATACTACTCTAACCCAATTAGGGCAAAACCCTTTGGGCTAATCTTCTTAATTAAATCGAGCACCAATTAATAATAGAACTGCAATTTTTAATAAAATTACTTTGCTTATGGGTATAGGTTTTTGTGGGTCATTTATGGAATGTTGTTTCATAGTTTGGTAGTAGAGGGATGACTTAAAAACTGGAATCTTAGCTTGCATTTAGCATTTCTTATTTTAAGGATTTATCTTTTTTTTTTGTGATTAAAAATTTAATATTCATAGAAACATTTTAGCAACAAAAAAGAAATAAATCTAGGGAATGCCAAATGCATGAAACCTTAATCAAACAACAAACAATAAACAAAGTTTCATATTGAAATATGAAAAGGTAAAAAAAAAGAAGGGTGGTGCACTAGAAAGCCGCCCATCATTGCTTAGATTATTAATATACCACCAGACTGACTATAAATTTTCAGAAATAAATAAAAAGGGTCGTCTGATCAACAAGTGTATCAGCCACCTCGCATGTGGACACGTGGATGAATTTCGAATAAATTCCATATACCTTCCTTAGATTGAATTGAGTGTCATCTGTGACATTATCAGTAAGGGGATTCAGCAGCCTGTTGGTGTTTATAAATGTGTTAAAAGATGTTGTAGTCCTAGAATGGAAAAGGGTGGTGATATGTTTATTATTTGATGATTGGCTTTTGGTTTGGAGCCCTTTTATAATAATAAACTGCATTAAGTTATAGGAGGAGAGGAAGAATCTTTACCTAAAAGGAAATGATGAAAGAACATAGAAAGAACTCAGTGTTTTGTGAAGGATGAAACATATCTTTATACAAGAGATATATGCTAAAAGAAAATGACAGTGTGAATGGGTGGACTATGCCATTTCCTAGGGTACCTAACCATTCCTTGCCACCCAAAAGAGTAGACATTTAGTTTTTATGTTCTTAAGGTTTTTTTTTTTTAATTTTAGAGGTTGTTTGGTATCCATGGTGTTTATAAGATGAAGGTTTTGTATGATTTTGTCTTGAAAAACGAGACAAAATCTACTTTAAACATTTTGTACGCTTTTTTATACCTCAGCGCATTAGGCACGACTAGACGCCATTAAGTATCATATAAGCCAAACAGTAAAAAATTGGTCTGGAAAATGAAAAACATCAAAACTAGTCTTTTTTTTAATAAACAGTTCACATGATTTTCAATAAATAAACGGCTCTACCAAATAACTTTTTAAGCATTTTTTTGCTAAACTTATATCCAATGCTGAACTGGAACCGTTTCTTCCAAAAATTACATCGATACTAAACACCATCTTATACTAAGCCTCTTGTAGATTTTATTAGAAATCTGACCCGAGTTGGAAGTTGAATAAATTTCTAAAAGTTGGCATTGTCAAAAGGTTCTTTATCTAGTAAAAATATATTTCACAACAAAATGTTAAGGAGAGAAGTTATAAATAGGACACTCTAATTAGTAGCCAATCCTTTATCACAGTTCTAGCACTTAAATTAACTTTTAGCTTACCCTTCCCTCTGATGAAATATTTAGAAAGTGACAATCCCTAAGTATCATTGTCATCTCATATGTAAATGCACATGATATCCCATCTAAGTTTTCCTGCAAGGATAAAAAATAGTTAATTTATGAAAGAAAGAAAAAAAGGCAAAAGGTGTCAAAAATAGTTAATTAATTAATAAGAAGAAAAGCAATAAATTGGACAACACCATCCCATCAGTTTTTCTTTTTATTTAATTTCTTTTTTTTTCTTGAAATGATATCCCATCTAAGTTTTCCAAACATTTAATCCAAGATCTTTCAATCACAAGTAACAATTAAGGAACTGCATTATCTCTAGATATCTCTCATAACTCTTGAATCCTTAACATTAATTCAATAAAACACCCTAGAGATTGTTTTTATCATTTGGATTATTTGGATCTCCCTCTGTGGTATATGCCAAGCATAAACAAACAGTGAAGGGTTTCATTTGGAAAAAAAAAAAAAGAATTTTTACGTCTTCAGGTGGTGGTGGTGGAGGAGGAGGAGAGAGAGAGAGGGGGGAAAGAGATGTGTTTGTGGGCAGGGGTGTGGGGTAGTGATGTGACCTAGATTTCAAGGGAAGGAAGAGAGAAGACGGCCACGTGGGTGAGATGACCTCTTCGAAGAGGGAATACAAGGAGAAAAGGACCATAATTTACCATAGGCTTTAGTGAATAGAGTGAGAGGAGATTTATTTATATGCTTTTTGTATACTGACCTGAATAACAAATATTATTACGTGCCATGGTTCAAAAATCAAGGAACTCTCTCCTAATAACTCAAATCTCTCTCATAAATAAACGACTTTCTAGAGAGAGAGAGGGGTGGGGTCGTGTCAAACTTTCTAAGGCAGGTTTGTCTTGCTCTGCCTCTTTTTAATCCTAACATCAATGGGGAGTGCTCTTTCCACAAATCAACCACGTGGTCATCCCATAGATGTCGAGGAGGACCTCTATCTATGACCTTTCTCTTCTCCCTCCTCCAGTCTCCAACTCTATATATACCTCCCTCACTTCTCTCTTCAAATCACACCTCTCTCTTCCTCTCCCTTCTCACTCATTCCCTCTCTTTTCTTTTCTTCCAAAAACCAAAAGAAAACATCAATATCTCACAACACAATTCCATTGCAACATAAATTCGCATCAAAAGCAACCATTCATTCACTCTCTAGTACCTCTCTATCTCTCTCTCTAATACAGAGATATACAGAGCAGACTTCTTTTTAGATCCCAACCCAACCCATCCCAAGACTTCAAAAACAATGGCTTCTTCAGCAGCTGCTGCTACAACTTCTAGCACATGGGTCAATCCCAAACGAGCTCATGCTCATCATCCCTCTTCATTAATGGATTTGGGCTGCAGTTCCAAGTCCATAAGCTTAAAGAGGCCCAGTAGAAGAGCCCATCTCCATTGCTCTCTGCAGACTCCTTCACTGCTCCGTTTCCCAAAGCAATCCTCCTCCTCCACAACTCCCTCTCCCGCTATTACTACTAGTACTACTACCCTCCCCAAGCCCAAACCCAAACCCAGAAACAAAGAAGATTCATCATCGTCACTCCCCGCCAACTACAACACCAATAAGGCTTCGCCTGCTCCTCCTCCTCCACAGTGGAATCTGCTCCAACGTGCTGCTGCCATGGCGTTGGATGCCGTCGAGGCCGCCTTGATATCCAGCGAGCGCCAGCACCCACTCCCCAAGACAGCCGACCCAACCGTTCAAATCGCCGGCAATTTCGCACCAGTGCCCGAGCAACCTGTCTCCCATTCCCTCTCCGTCTCTGGCCGTATCCCCGATTGCATTCAAGGCGTCTACGTTCGTAACGGCGCCAATCCCCTGTTCGAGCCCGTCGCCGGTCACCATTTCTTCGATGGTGACGGCATGGTTCACGCTGTTAGCATCCACGACGGCTCCGCTAGCTACGCTTGCCGCTTCACTGAGACGCAGCGTTTCGTTCAGGAACGAGCCCTTGGCCGCCCTGTCTTTCCGAAGGCCATTGGTGAGCTTCACGGCCACTCTGGTATTGCTCGGCTCCTTCTCTTCTATGCCAGAGGACTTTTCGGGATTGTCGATCACACCCAGGGAACCGGAGTTGCCAACGCTGGCCTTGTTTATTTTAACCGTCGTCTTCTTGCCATGTCCGAGGACGATCTCCCTTACCAAGTTCGTATCACTCCCTCCGGTGACCTTGAGACAGTCGGCCGCTACGACTTCCAGGGTCAGCTCCGGTCCGCCATGATTGCTCACCCCAAGCTCGACCCAGTCTCGGGCAAGCTCTTTGCTCTCAGCTACGATGTCGTTCAGAAGCCATACCTTAAGTACTTCAGCTTCTCCCCAGATGGCCAGAAGTCACCTGACGTCGAGATTCCTGTTGCTGAGCCCACCATGATGCACGACTTCGCAATCACCGACAGGTTTGTGGTGATACCCGATCAGCAGGTGGTGTTCAAGCTCCAGGAGATGATCCAAGGTGGCTCTCCGGTCGTCTACGACAAGAACAAGATTTCCCGGTTCGGAATCTTGGACAAGAACGCCGTCAACGCTTCGGGGATCAGATGGGTCGAAGCGCCCGATTGCTTCTGCTTCCACCTCTGGAACGCTTGGGAGGAGCCCGAGACCGACGAGGTCGTTGTCATCGGTTCCTGCATGACCCCGCCGGACTCCATATTCAACGAATGCGAAGAGGGTCTGAAGAGCGTTCTCTCAGAGATTCGTCTCAATCTAAGGACCGGTAAGTCCACCCGTCGATCCATCATCTCCGACTCCCAACAATTGAACTTGGAAGCCGGAATGGTGAACCGGAACCGATTGGGGAGGAAGACCCAGTTCACCTATTTAGCAATTGCCGAGCCATGGCCGAGAGTTTCTGGCATCGCCAAGGTAGACCTCACCACCGGAGAAGTGAACAAGTTCATTTATGGAGACCGATGCTACGGTGGCGAGCCATTCTTCCTGCCGAGGGACCCCAACAACTCGGAAAGAGAAGATGATGGCTACATACTGGCTTTCATGCACGACGAGAAGACATCAAAATCAGAGCTTCTGATTGTAAACGCCATTAATTTACAGTTGGAAGCTTCAGTCAAGCTACCTTCTCGAGTTCCATACGGTTTCCACGGCACGTTTATAAATTCCAAAGATTTGGAGAAACAGGTCTAAAGCCTACAGATTCTGGCACACCCTTAATTCCGTCCTAGTACAGAGGAGACTTTACCTGAGGGATACTTTTGGATTACATCCCCGGAGTCTTCTCCCAACACCTCCACTTATCACGAATCACAAATCACAACCCCTTTCTGGGTTTTACCTCTACCTTCTTCAAATTTCATTTTTGCTTAGTTTTCTCTTTTCTTTTTCAGCATGAGAGAGAAGTTTTGATAGAAACCAGCTTGTAGCTTTTGGACTGTAGGTAGAGATGGAGCTCAGCTGGTTTCTGTTTATTCTTTTCTTCTTTCTTTCTTGCTTCCCCACTTTCTGTTCTCTTTGTGTACTTGATTGATGTCTATGTGTTGTTCTTTGTGTAACATAAAAACAGAGGATGTCTTTCATTAACCTTGCTCTCTGCCTCTCACTCTCTCTCTCTCTCCTCTCATTTTGCTTGTTATAAAATATTAAAAGTTTTGATATTGATTTTCATTTCTCCTATGCTTCCAGGAATTTGTAGGGAAGGGCATGGGACATGGGCAAGAAGGGGAATTTATGGGGTTTTCATGGAATTCTTTATGAATAACCCCCATTTCAGTATTTACATTTACGCGGTTTAATTTTGTACTTAAACCGTTGATGATGATGTGGGCACTGTTATTTTGATAAATATTTGCTAAAATTAGTGGTGAAAAATGAAAATTGAGTATGGGTTCGTTTAAATTTTAATAAAATCTATATAAATATACACAAACCAACTCACTATATATAGTCGCATAATGCAAATATTGTATGTTGCAGTGTGACAGGAATGGGCTAATTTTCTTACTCAGATGCCAACCTGAGTTAACCCTATTTCTTTTAACTTTATTTGGTACCGACGATACAAACAAAATCCCGACACAACATGTTTATGATAAGATGATTAAAATAAGCGTTTATCATAAGATGCTAGAGAAATGGATAATGAAAGACTTGTATCATGCAAATATATATATATATATATATATATATATATAATAGAATAATTGGAGTTTCATTTGTAGGCTGCAAATTAAGGAGTGAAAGGGGTAGAAAGGCTGTAATATTTTGTGTTTCTTCCCTTTGTACATCAAATGCCTGATAATTGCTGAGAATTTTTTTCCAAAATGTATGAACTGATAATTGATCTATGAATATGAAACATTAATAAATTCCATTTTTGAATCCCTTCTAAATGGGGCGGTGGATCTTTATTAGTCTATGCTGGTGAGGTGAGTTTTCCTCCTCAGATTGCTGCTGGAGTGCTGGGTGGTGGCAACAAGGTCAAAGCTGAAAGTTGAGGCCAGCCCACAGTGTTAACATTGGGAAAATGGGTTGGGTGGTGATTTGGGCACACCCTCATTCTAATTTAATAAATTTAGATGGGGCACAACACAAATTAAGCTCTATAAACGGGCCAAATTAAGTTTGCTGTGTGGAGAAGAAAAGACAAAGTAATACCTTTTTTCCCGTAAAGAATAAATCTTGTCTCTTTGAAAGAGGTATCCTTAAGGTTAAGGATCAAAAACAGAGAGTGCCCAAATCACAATCCCAGAAATTAGTGTATATTGAATCGAAGAAAAAGAAAGAAAAAAGAAAATCTTTGGAAGGAAAGAGAAGAAGAGTTTGACGTTTTTGTCGGTTGTTTGGGAACGACTCGATTCGGCTGCCGTGATGCCATCCATAACTTATAGTGCAAATTGGAAAGCAAAATAAAAAAACAAAAAATAGTGAAAGCAAAGATAGTTACACGCTAGGCTCTCATTCTCTCCACCTTTATTATTAAGTTAAATAGAAAAAGTCCCACTTTTTCTCTGTTTCGAACTCCACTTCAAAAGCAACTTCTCTCACAAAACCATTAATCTCTACTTCTTTGCTTCAAACCCCACTTCACAAATCATCAAATTCTGCCGACCCAATTCAATTTTCCTCACCAAATCCATAAAATTTCTCATTATCATTCATGGGTATGCCACTAATCTCTTTCTCTGTCATATATATATATATATATATGAAGATGTTTAGTCAATGGTTAACTGTCAAACATCCATGTATAGAAATATATTTGTTGGGATGAAAACACCAGCCGACCCTTTTTTCCCTTTTCTCAAAGCTCATCGATGCAATTCACCATCAATGTAAGTATACTGGTGCAGCCCATGTCAGACGGACCACTCTCTCTCTCTCTGTGGGGACGTGGAGCTATATGGGATTAAGTACGTCCATATTTTGTGGGTAACGGCTCTAGGACTGAAAGAGAGAAGTAAGAGCATGAGAGCATGGATTGATTAATCAAATTAAGGGGAAAAGGTCGCTTACAGCCGACCATCAGCTTATTAGTGAGGAGAGATTCATGGTTCCTAACGTGTTTCTCACTCAACCAACATTAATTACCCCCATTAAGGTTTCATTTAATAAACATGTACTTTTAAGTTTACGACGGTAGAATAAAAAAAAGGGGTAAAATATAAAAATCTCCCCTCAAGATTTTAACAATCATAAAAACCTTCCCTATGATTTCATTTTAATAAATACCTTTCCTGAAGTTTTGAGAAATTCAACAAAAATCTCATTTTCGTTATTGTTCCACTCGTTATTGTCCCACACAAACAATATTAGATTGATGTTTTAATTTTTTTCAAATATCCATTCTACCACTTCATAAATTATTTTACATACAAAATTACTGAAATAACTTCATTTTAATTCAATAAAAACCTCTTTTAAAAATCATTTCAGTAATTTTACATATAAAATTATTGAAATATGTTTTTTTATTAAGTTAAAATGGGATTATTTCAGTAACTTTACATGTAAAATAATTTATAAAAAAGTAGAAGAGATATTTAAAATAAACTGGTACATCAATCTAACGTTTTCCATATGTAACAGTAATAGAAAGAAGGTTTTTGTTGAGTTTATCAAAAGTTCAAGAGATGTATTTGTTAAAATGAATTATAAGCGAGGGTTTTATAATTGTCAAAATTTAAGGGGAGATTTTTGTATTTTACACTAAAAAACTTTCAAAAATATTATAATCAAAAGCTAAAACACTTTTGAGCCCTAAATCACTAATTGGGGATTATTGTTTTTGTGCTTTAAAAGCATACATCCTCGACAGCCAAACATAACTTATATAATTATTTAATGATATTGTTTTCTTAGCCGGCCAGAGGATAATTTGGGATAACTTTTCATTGATTGATTGATTGATTGAATTGCTTTGAATAATAACACCTTAAAAGTAAGTGGACGATAGAAGAATGGCGGCTCATTTGGATATGCTCTAAATGATCCAGTTATTTTCGAGTTGACTCTGTTTATTGCATCTTGCCAATCTGCTCCAAAATTGTACCTCACATGGTTATGTTCAGCATATGTCTTAGTAATTATTCAATCCATTTTTGTGTATGTGGGACAAAAAGAAGTTGCAAATTGTATCATTAGTTTTGTTCAAATTTGAATAAAGTCTGATCTTATCAATGAATTCAATTTTGAATTCACCGATAATAATTAGATACCAATAAGGTAATAAATAGCTGCTCGTTAAATTTAGATATCAATTAATCACATTAAAGACATTTTAGTTATCATTGATTTATGTTTTATAAAAATGTAGTTTCATGTCGCAAACCAAAGATATCATTGATCAATGTCCTTTTTTTTTTTTGCATGATACATTCGATAAACCACAGATCTACCCTTTTTAATTAGGCTTCCAATTTGATCAATGTAGACATCAAATACTCTCTCTCTCTCTCATATAGCCTTATAGAAATTGTTTTCAAGTTAAATTTCTAATTCATTTTATTAATGATATATTAGTATTGTTGTATGAAATAACAGGATAAAATAAAAATAAAAACTAACATAAGATTGTGAATTCAATAGTTTATGGCCTGTTCGCTTTTTGGTAAGTTATTTATTCAGGTAAATGTAATTACTTGTATAAGTTTATTTTGTAAAACACTTACCCAGGTAAGTGTATTTACCCATGTTCTTTTATTTTTCAAGTAAAAAAGAAAATGATCATTTTAGCCATAAAAATTCATTATTAAAAGGGACATTTTTGTTGCATTCAAGTGTTGGAAACTTTCCCCCTTAATGGGAAAGTTATTTACCAACCTAAAAGATACCCAGAAAAATAAACTTTCCTTGGTCCCCACATTAATATGAACAAAGAACATGGGATTCTTGGTCAATGAGAACCAAAATTCCATTGACCAACTTTCCCCCCTCTCAATATCCAAAAAAAGAACGCCCCCTAAGAAAGTGAAAAGATATGAGAGAGAATTTTTAAGAAGTAAAAACAAAAACAATCTAGGGGAGGGGAGGGAGGAGGTTGAAACTTGAAAGTGTTATGGAAAATGAAACTTTAAGGTCTAAAAGGGTTTCACTGTGACACTAGAAAGACATGATATTTGAAAAACTTATAGCCAATTAACCGGTATCATAAAAATGGCAACTAATCAGGTGGCATTAATCAAAACATGCAAGAGGTTTTGTTGAGGGGCAGAGCACTAGAGGGTGGTGGAGGGGAGCCATAGTTCAGATTTGAATCAAATCTAATGCCCCGTTCGCTTTTCGGTAAGTCACTTGCCCGGGTAAATGCACTTATCTGGGCAAGTGTTTTTCAGGAAATACTTACCTTAGTAAGTGCAATTACCTATGTTCTTTTATTTCCCATGTAAATAAGGCAATGACAATCTTAGCCATAAAAATTCCATTATTAAAAGGGGCATTTTTGTCCCATTCAAGTATTGGCAACTTTCCCCTAGATGGGAAAGTTAATTTACCCACATATGAGGGGTAAGTGATATCTAGGAAAATAAACTTTCACTAGCCCCACATAAATCTGAAAAATGAACATGACTTTCTTGGTCAATGGGAATCAAAATCCCATTGACCAACTTTCCCTCCTCTCAAAATCCAAAAAAAAAAAAGAATGCCCCTAAATATTAATGGATCTCGCCTGATCAGACTTCAAAAAATAAATAAATAAATATTAATGGATCAAACTTGACGCTGATCATTTGCAACTAGAAAAAGAGAATTAAATGCATGTCCAAATTGGCTTATCTATTATGCAAACAAAAATGGAAGAGAATGAGAGCTAAAAAGCAAAAGCGGAAACAAAACAATGAATCAGAGTTGGAATGGTTTTGGCCTTTTGGAGGAGGCGCTTTTCTACCTTTCACTGTTTGTAACTCCGACAGGGACACAAGCTTTGATGCTTACTTATCATAAAATCGAATTACTGTATTTTCATTCAGCTTACACAAAGTAGGAAATTGACAATCTCTCTCTCTCTCTACCTTCAACCATGCTTAGTAATTTTATTCTTGTTTAATTACTTGATGCCTGCCTCTGGTCTTCCTGTAGCAGGTGTTGACCATACAAATTGCATGTAATTTTGAATTTTGTTACCGAAAATGAATTAATGTTGAACCATTAGAAGATATGAGAAATATGATAATGTTTAATAAACATATATGATACATGAATAATGAAGATTTTCAAAAAAAAAAAGTACAGGAATGCTTTATTTTTTATATATTATAAAAAATGAGAAATTTGGGCAGAAAATATGGCAAGATTTTCATTCTATATTTTTTAAAAGGTAACATAATCTTTTCTTATAATAAAAAATACAACTTATTAAAATATTTATTTTTAACCAATCTTTTTACCTTACCGCATATATACTTTTAACCAATTTTCTCTTCATATTTTTTCCTTTTTGAAACCGAATTTTACATGAACATTTCCCATATTATACTTTTTTCTTCCATTAATGGGTATAATTGTACATTATACCCAAACTGCCAACCCTCTGATTCTTTATTGTAGAAAATGAATGTGTATTCACCAACAGTTCTAAGAAAAACATTCAAAAACGCCCATCATTTAATTAGAACATTTGAATCAGCTTAACATTCACCCAAATCCCACCTTGTATTAATTTGCAGGAGTCTTGTCTCTCTCAAATCTTAAGTCTGTTATGAGGAAAATGGGTTCCAACCATAATGAAGACCAGGGGGCATTGGCCATGAATTATCTTCATTTACTTGACAAGGTTATATTATCCACCACTAGCCTCAAATACTGGCTCAGAAGCATTCAATGCTTCACCCAGCAGAAGACAAAGTGATGCTTTTTATGCTTTGTCTGAAACTCCAAGAGTCCATTCAATACTATAAAACACAGTTAAACTGTCATCCTCCACCCTCCCTTTCACACAAAGAGGCCCATGTGAACCCCACGTGACACATAAAACATGAAGGTTTGCCCCAAAAGCAGAAGCCAAATCCAAGAGAAATATCTCTAGGTGCCCTAGATTGGAATATAATGAAATGAAACCGGAGAGAAGTCAGTGAACTCTTGCCATCACTGAAGGAGATCAAATTGGCATCGCATAGAGGACACCCCATGCATCTCTCACCCGTGTATTGAAAACATTTCCCCATGACAAGTACAGGAGGGAAAGAGAAGAAGCTTTATCACTATTACTCTGGTACCAATGGACCATATGATGTATTCTCCTCCTCTTAAACTGTATATAATAATATAGTTAATCATCCACTTCCACTGTTGTTACAATCAGTAACCAGTCAATCCCTTTTCATTACAATAAATAATCTCTCTCTCTCTAAAGATTAAAACTTAATCCAATTAAAATATACTTGTAGAAAGACACATCTCTATCATCATGCTCAAAGGCACCAAACACTCTCTCATTGTCAGTGTTTCTTCCAAAACTGCTAGCTTTTCTATTGGGTTTTTTATGTACTTTTTCCCCCTTTCAGTATAAGCTTGAAACTTGTATACCCACAATAGAAGAGAGGAGAGAGAAGGTGGGGGAGTGGCCACTCTCACTTCCCCCACTTCCATTGGATGCTTGTCAAATTTTAATGAGTCTATTCTCTCCATGGATAAGCAAAATAAATACTAAAATCGTCTCTCTTCCAAACCCTTTTGGTTAGTGGGCACTGAAGCAAATTCAAGAAACCCAAAAGACTCGAGAAGAAAATACAAAAGTGTGTCCTCTTCCATGTGGTAGTCGGTCAAATAGGCTTCATTTCGCCCAATTTTAAGGGATTAATTTATCAAAAGCATTCACATATATATAAGCACATTCTTAAGACAAACACATTTGCATCAACAGGACCGACCTTATATATTCTTCAAATCTAAAGGAATTGACCAAACAACTCCAAACCCAGAGAAGATAATAAGGTCGGTACATGTACTAATTTCCACACATTTTTATTAATACCAACTTTGCTTATTCTGTACTTCAGTTCAGCAAGACAACTTCCAAACTGTTTTGGATCTGTGCTCATAACTTGATCTTCAATCGATCATTTGATATATTTTGTACCAAGAAACTAATTAGGGAGCGTTCTACTACAATGTTTTTGTTTCCAGTTGTTTTTGAAATCGTACATCAGGCTCAGTTTGGAAAGAGTATAAATGTAAATATGTAGAGTGTAAAACCTTATATTTTGTATTATTTTATATTTATTTGCACTATATATATTTGTATTTGTATTTAAGCTCAGTTTGGAAGGAACACAGATACAAATTTGTAAAGTATTAAATTTTGTATATATTTGTACCCTACATATTTGTATTTATACTCCTTCCAAACTGAGCCTCAGTGAAAAAACTTGAAATACATTCTTGAATTACGATTTTGTTTTTGAGAAGTGAAAACCAGTTGGTTTTGTTTTAAAAAGCAATCCATACTTATGATGGTTTCTTTCGGTTTTAGAAACAGAAAACACATATACAATGATGAATATGTTTTTTAGGCTCAGTTTTCAAATTCTTATATGTTTCCCGTGTTTAAGGAACCAATTTTGTTTTCAAACCAAATGGTTATGACTTGTGATTTGTTTAAAAGGAGACCATTACTCTATATTGGTCCCACCACATATATTTATCTAGTGTCCTGAGAGGGGTGGACTGGCCGACACGGTCCTAACATTTGACATTATTCTGCTCTCAAATTTGAACCCGCAATTCTCATGCCTGACAGCCCCAGATTTTACCATTACAAGAAGAAATGGCCCCTAGGATAGGAGAATACCCCCTAAAATCTCAAAACCACAGCGACTAAGCTAATCATACATTGTGGTTGACAGTACTGATGATAAGAGAAAGTTGTCCAAGTCCAACACATTTGATTATGTTGTAGGGTCAGATAAAATATAAGTTTGGTTAATATGTCAGATCAAGAAAAATCAAGTACTGAAGGGAAAGAAAATAAAAGTGCTACAGAGGCCCTACTTCCACTGCATCATGTGAAAATTGTGGTTGTCCATTTCAATGGTAGAGCCATGACAGCAAGGATTTTTTCTTGGTCCCGGCCGAGGCTGCTACGCCAAAGCACTCGTAACCCTGGTTTTTCCACATGCGAAAAGCCAGGGAAATCTGTTTTGTATTGTCAAGCCTAAATCAGAGATAGTGAAACTGCAAAACTGCAGTTAGCGTCATGGATGGTGGCTAGGGCATAACTCATAGGAGATGATGGTCAGATCCAACTTGTGTTTCACGACTGCTTGACACACAATTCTAACCAGTAGCAGTCCAAATTCAAAAGGAAAAGATATGGAAAATGACACAAAAATGAAGAACTCCTTGAATGGTTAAGCTTATTTGACTAGACAAATGAGGTGGTTAAGGCTCCATTTGTTTGTGGTTCAAATTTCATTTACATTGGTATAAATCCAGGAGAGTGCATGGCATTTTGTTTGTGGTTCAAATTTCATTTACATTGGTTCAAGTTTCATCGCTCTTTGGGTTTTTTTTTTTCTTTTTCTAGTAGTAAAATGATATAGTCCCCACTTTATATAAGATAAATGATGATACTTTACAAATTAAAAAAAAATCCAAGAATCGTAGCCATGCATCGGGAACATCTCAACCGTCATTCATGGGGAGACATTCGCACAGTTATGATTTGCAAATAGCGTTTGTGGGTAGTAGATCCAGACTCAAAATTTCCATGTCATTCTTTTTATACAAAGAAAAATCAGTGCTATAAAGGAAAATTGTCTCCAAACAACCCTCTCTGTTGAATTCCAAGTTCCAAGTGAAATTTGAAATAGTTTTGCTACTACCACCACCATCACTTTTAATTATCTACCTAGGGCCTATAATCATTTTTAATTTACAGTATTCTTTCTTTTCCTTGTTTTCTGCTATGAAAACAATCACTTTTACTGTCGTTTGGAGGGTGGGTGGAAGAGAAGATGCGCCCTTTCAAGCTCAAGTAGGTTAAAACTTGACCATGTCGACCTATTTTCTAACACATTACATCACAATGATTTGTAGAAAGGCTCTTGACATCTTCACTTATTGGGGCTGGGAGAGTGCCTGTTTGGGCTTTGTAAGGTCACTCTGCCGATACTACCTATAAGAAATGGTGAAAAACACAAAGAGCCCACATGAACTATACTCTATGCTTTAAGTTTATGGCCTTTTCATGAGATTTTGACATTGAAAGCCCAAATTTTGGGAGGGATTTCCCGCAACTGTTTCTAGCATTACATGAGCTCAGAAACCCAAGATGCCGTTAAGCTTTTTATGGCATACATGAGCCAAAAAATTCACTTTCTAAAGCTATGTTAACCCTCTCAAACAGGCCCTTAGTTTATGGCCTTTTCATCAGTGGATTTTCCAAAGCAGCTTAGGGCCCTTTTAGGAGTCCAGATTGCATTCGAACACCCTACCAATAACATTTAACACTGCAAATCTCATAGATGGCAGGTCCCTCTTTTATGGTGTCAGATCAAGTTGGTAGGGTATTAGAACTTGTTTTGTTGGCCCATGATCCCAACTCTCCTTTAGTTCCTATATGGGAGGGATTTCACAAATTATTTCTAGAATTGCATGTGAAAATTCAAAAGAAGGCAAATATAGGCTTGCTTACATGAGCTGAAAAATCAACTTTCCGGCAAAACTATTTTTTGTATGATAGCTACTCTAAAATGAGTTCAAATCAGCCCCCCACAAAACTGTCTCACACAACATTTCACAGCACATCCCTACCATGTATTGACAACATTTCCCAATGATAATATCAGGAGTGATGATATCGTAGTCAACAGGAAATGTTTTCAGTACACGACTGGGATGTACTGTGGGACATTGTGAAGGGGGCTGATTCGGTCTCTCAACCAATGCTGAAGCTCTCCCAAAGGGTTCCATGTAGGATCCACCTCATCACAAAGCCAGAAGCTGCCGCATGAAGATGAAAACAGAAAGCCTTCCTTAAAAGATTGAGCTGAAAAGAGTCAACTAAGCTAAATGTGGAGCCCACTATAGAAAGTCAGTATTCAGTAATACTCCCTGCTTTTAATCCCTCCCAAATGGGCACTCAATGAAAGTGACTCAACCGAGGATTCAGCACCCCCTAAATCAGTAATTAAATCGGCCCTAAGGCCGGCCTGCAAATCCCAAGCCAAGCCAGATTCCATCCCCACGACAAACCCATCTAGCACCGAAATGCAAAGACTTCATTCATTACTTATCTTAACCAACAATTGTCCTCTCCATCCATCTCCCCCATTACACAGCTGAGCTGGCAAAATTGGGAAACCTCCTTTCACATACATCATCTCTCGTCAGTCCTCTCCTCTTGGTAGGGGGCTCCATAACTATCAGCTAATGCTGAAAGCCTGAAACAGAACGGATTTGTTTCTTCTAAATTCACACGAGAGGAAATGCACGATACACGTTGAACGAAGCAACGCGGAAAGAGATTTCTCTAATCTCTATCGAATGGGCGGTGTGGATTTTCTTGTCCGACGTCCCACACGGCACAGACCTTTGACTGCAGGTACAGAGTCCGATCCAAAAAGATTGGTCGGTGGATCGGATCCAGGTAGGCCATAGACTGGTTCCTGTTCAAATAAGCCTGGGCAAAGACCTGGACTAATTCTGGTCCATTCATGAGTCAACTGAGTTAGACACTCCACTTTGTAGTACATACAGTTATCTGTCATATTGTGGGTAGAAGTTGAGTCACATCCGAATTCGATCCGATTATTGAAACTATAAATTAAAATTTTGATATTAAACTTCTTGATGTATTAGATTTAGATTGGATTGGAAATTTATTATTTTTAAAATAAAGAAGAATTTATATATATATATATATATATATATATATATNTATATATATATATATATATATATATATATATATATATATATATATATATATATATATATTTGAAAAAAAGCCACTTTGTCTCAATTACCCATGATCTTAATTGGAGGGATAGACTGAATATGGACTTAAATTTTGGCTTCTTCTTCCATATATTGGCTTAGAAATTTGATAACTTTTAAACAATATAATATAATCTTACAAATGTTGGATTTTAATCTCATTAAAGATTAAATTCAACAGGGTTTGATTGATTAATTATATGAAAATGCACATATATATGCACATCTTGAAAATTGTTTTTAAATCTCACACTAAAACCAGTTTTGAACGTGTTCTCTTCTTTAAAACCTTGTCTCACATTGGAAAATTACTAAACATATTTAAATTTTTTAATAGGAATTCGTTTACACTCTTTAGAATTATAAAAAGAGTATGGAGGCTTACTATTATATGTATACGCATACACGCATGTATACAACATAATAAGGCATTTTAGAGGCACACTTTACTACTATTAATTAATTTTTAACAATCACAAAATTTAAAATTATGACTATACAAAGAGTCTTTTTCTTGAACCAGCACCTTCCTCTTCAAGATGACTCCAAAAATTATATAAGGAATATGAATCAAGCAACTGACCCTATTATATAAATCCGGTTCTTCATTATGCATTCCAATCATAATTGGATTGGTTCTAGGATTTGATATTATATTCACATTATAATTAGATCAGGACCAGTTTTGGTCGTATTTCAAACTGATAAAGACCTGACTGACTATATATAACTATTGCAAAGAATCTTGTAATCCAATATCCATCTTTCTCATGATATATTTAATATTATTATATTATCATGTTCAAATGTGTCAATTTAACACGAGTAGGTTTATTGTCAAATTATTCGGTAAAAGTAGAGCTGTCAACTACAACTGGGTCTTATCGGGTGTAACCGTGTAACCGATAGTTCTGATTAATAATTGGGACAGTTCAGAACTGACTCTATATATTTATTTATTAATTTGGGAGGACCCAACCTGACCCATTGACAGAATTAGGACCCACTTAAAATCAATACTCATGGATTACAGCATGGTACTTGGGGCCACTTAGTGCTCCATAAGAAAGAGAAGACCAACTTGTGGGGGAGGGAGGATGTGGTACAAACCCACTTGACCGTAGGAATGTCAATGGGTCAGAATTGATTCGGCTTAATCCAAACTTGACCCGAGTAATATCAACTTGAACCCGTCCATTTTCAATGCTACACTGTCAACGGTCAGATTTTGCAGAGGTTCACCTCAACCTGAACCCAATCTGAAATCGATTAGACCGACTTTTACCACTTAATCCGACCAATTGGCATCCCTACTTGCTCAGAAGGAAAAACAAACTAAACTTAGGTTTCTGTAGGGGTGCAACTTGGGTAAGCTCAGGTTGGGATTTTTGTCAAAATTAGAATGGCCTGACCTGAATCAATTCAATGGCATAAGTTTGAGGCAGTAAAATGTTAACACAGGCCAACCCGAGTTGCACCCCTAGATTTTTCACATATTGGGATGACTCGATAGGAGTCCTGAATGGCAAAGTGAATTCCCAGTCCAGAAGGCAAGTCAGTGCCTACAACAATGGCGTAAATGGCTAAATGCTGTGGGTTAGAAAAGCATCATGTTGCACGCCCATTCTATTCATGCTACAAGGATTTGAATTCTAGTTATTTTCTTTCAAATGCAAGCCTTTCATTGGGTTGCATCAAGAACAAAAGAAAACAAACAAAGAAAAGAGGAAATGGTCTATTCAAGTGCAGTGTTAAATGGGGAAGAGAACCACCTTTTAGAGAACGCAACCAAATATAAGATTTTGATACTCTACCATCCACACCCACAATTGCAGAATCTACAATGGCCCACAAGGCCAATTTCCCTTTCATCTTTCCCATATACTACCTCAAACTGTCATGAAAGCTAAGAGAAAGGAACTCCTCCAATTTGGCTGGCCGATCGACAGTGATTGGTAGACAGGATTTCCTGAAAGCAAAAAGCGTGTTAATACACTTGGAGCATAACATCTAGCTACACATCAGGAACATCTCTCCATGAATTTAACATTTAAGTACAGGAATGTTCCCATTGTACAGCTCGATGCCATGCTCTTAGGGTATTCGCATGATTTTTGCTTTTAGGAGATCCGGGCTCAGTGATTGGGCCACCTTGGATTTGAAACATTGATGCATCAGGCAGTACAACTCTATATCTGGGCTGCTAACTGCTTGGACTTCTTGTAATAAGGAGAAAAATAATGGAACAGACAAGGGTTCTACGTGGCAAAAGGAGATAAGCGGTCCCCTAACCCGAGTAGCATGGGTGGGGTATATAAAAGAAACAGGTATTTTTGAGTCCTTTTCAATGAGAGGTTATGTGTCTCCCTCCCATTTGTCCATTCGATGCCACGTCAGACTCCGCAATTTACTGTAGTGTAAGGATGACCTATTGACCTCAGTGCATGCCTCATCCACATGACCCTCCATTCCGATGTCCACAATCCACATAAAAAAGGGTTTTCCTGTGTATCATCCACCTTATAACTAAAATATAAAAATATAGATGCATGATTGCATATAAATATGATGGGTTATAGATCTGAAGAAAGTTGTCGACATAGATCACTAATGTGGCACATCAGGGGCCTACATTATACCATTATGTTTTTGTCTTGAGTAAAAAGCGCTATAATATAAAACAAATTAATATGATTTGTATTCTATGATTAAGAGCAGTCAGAGGTTCAATTGGCCCCTCTTGATAAGGCATGGGAGTGCAAATTTTGGTTAAGTTTTTTATTCAGATTTACTTCGTTTGTTGGGAGAGAAGTAATAGAATGTGGTCCTCACCTTTCCTCACCTTATTTTGGGTAGGAGAATGAAGAAAGAGGGATAGTAAAATTAAGTGGTCCCGGCACAAATTTTACCCTCCAGTGTCCAGAATTCAGAGGTGTAGCGTTAGCAAACAAAAGAAAAAGTGAACCATAAATGACCCGGTTGCAAAATTCATCCGTTCCACCATATCAACCCATGCAAGAAGCCCAAAAGGTAACAACCCATGAATTTGTATTACCCATCGTTCACATGGATAAATTTTAGCATATGCGTGCACAACAAATTTGTCTGAATCAAGGTTTTAAAAATCAATCAAGAAATGAAACCATTTGGTCACCAGTTTCTGGGCCAAATGATTGGACTCATCGGTCTGAACTGTCAGCCTGACATTTTTTAAAATTTAAAAATAAAAAATAATTAAAATAAAAACGACCCAAAAACTGTTGTTCAGGTTGAATGATTAAACGGTTCGGCTGTCCGAGTACTGATTCAATGGTTTTCTGAGGAAATCTTGACCAGGTAAAAAACAAAACCATAAGTGACTGATTCCCAGGTTGAACGGTTCGACTGCCTCACTAAAACCATGGTCCATCTTGTCCGAAAGGATTCTCCATCTTGCAGTTGGGGACAAGGAGAAACACATTGGTTGCCATCATGCAGGTATGTCCATACCTTTTGGTAGGCAATTGATGGTTGCGGTTAGTAGCTCAGGCAATGAAGACTGGTTCTGGACTTGGTTCTGTGAAAAACCAGAGCTTCTCTCATTTTTACTTTCATTCTTTTATTTACTCGGAATGCCGAAATATATACAGTCGAGATCCTATGTTTACAAGGATAAGAAGATGTACAAGGATAAGAGGTATCGGAGACTCCTGATTCAATTACAACAGAGACTCCGAATTCAATTACTAATTGTAATCCTAACACCCCCCTCAAGTTGGAGCATGCAGATTGTGAATGCCCAACTTGCGGAGAAAGTACTCAAATTCTTTGCGACCCAGTGCCTTTGTAAAAATGTTAGCCAGTTGAACGGTAGTCGACACATAAGCAGGATATATGCAGCCATTTTGAATCTCATCCCGTACAAAATGGCAATCAACTTCAATATGTTTCGTACGCTCATGAAACACTGGGTTTGCGACAATATGCAAGGCTGCCTGACTGTCACAATATAAACGCATTGGGTTTGAATGTGTCACAAGAGCCGATACTCTGCTTCCGCTGAAGAACGAGCCACAGTGTGTTGCTTCTTAGTTTTCCAGGAAATCGGCGATTTCCCAAGCATAACAAACCACCCAGACAGAGAACGTCAAGACAAAGGGCAGCTCGCCCAGTCTGAATCACACCATGCATATAACTACAAGTCACAATCTGAACGCAAGAGAATTCCTTGACCAGGATTCCTTTCAAGTAGCGCACCACTCGCAATGCAGCCTCCCGATGTCTTTCTTGTGGTTGTTGCATGAATTGGGACAGAACATGCACACAATAAGACAACTCTGGACGCGTTGCTGAGAGATAAATAAGCTTCCCCACCAAGCGTCTGTATTGCTTAGGATTAGACAAGAGGGCCCCGTCTGTCAAGGCGAGATTGTGATTCTGCTCCAGAGGAAAAGGAGCAGGTTTTGCACCAAGTAAACCAACTTCAGAAATAATATCCAAAGCATACTTTCGTTGTAACAGAAAAATTCCTGTTGAGTTTCGGGCAACTTCAATGCCCAAAAAATATTTCAATGATCCCAAGTCTTTCATATGGAAGCAATCACTCAAATATTTCTTGAAGACTTGAATTGCCATACGATCATTACCTGACACGATAATATCGTTCACATATACGAGAACAAGCACATGCACCCTATCCTGACGAAAGGTGAAGAGGGAGTAATCTGAACATGATTGCTGAAACCCACATGTCTTCAAGGCTGCGATTAATTTAGCAAACCAACATCTCGGCACTTGTTTCAAGCCGTACAGAGATTTTCGCAACCGACACACCATACCTGGTTTATCTGACTGAAAACCTGGAGGCATTCGCATGTAGACTTCCTCATGTAGATCACCATGCAAGAATGCGTTATGTACGTCCATTTGATGAAGCTCCCAATATCTAGCTGCTGCGACTGCAAGGAAGGTACGGACAGTAACCATTTTTGCAACTGGGGCAAAAGTTTCATTATAATCAATTCCCTCAACTTGCTTGTTCCCAAAAACCACGAGACGAGCTTTATATCTTTCCACTGTACCATCAGCGTTATACTTGATTCGATAAACCCATTTGCATCCTATGGCTCGTTTTCCGGATGGCAAAGGCTCCACAGTCCATGTCTGATTATTTTCAAGTGCCTGTATTTCTTTCTGCATAGCATCCCTCCATTTTTCATCATTTACGGCTTCAGCAAAAGAAGTGGGTTCAACTCCTGCAGTGATAGCGGCCAAGAAAGCACGATGTCGACAAGAAAATTTGTTACAGTTCACATAGTTATCTATGGGATAAGGACTACCTGTAGAATGTGATTGGCCGAGTGAGCTTGCAAAGGGACGCAGAGAGGGACTCAAGCGTTGTGTGGTATGAAGCACATAGTCTCTTAACCTTGTGGACTGTTGTTTCTATCGATGCCCACGCCCCAAATGAGTATCAAAGTGCTGTTGTTGCTCAACATTGCCACCCCCCGTGACGTCAGGTCTGTCTTCGCTTGCATTTTCTGTGGTGACATCAGAAGGATGCATGGTTGCATTGGTATTCGGGTCTACGTGGGTTCCTTCTTCTACACGGACTCCTTCTGCGAGTTCATTTTGCTGGTTAGTCTCTGTCTCGCCATTTGCAAGTCCAGGGGAAGAAGTGGATGGTACCAACACCTTATCTGTCCCACTTATTTCACAATCTTGTGCTTTGTTTG
>NW_010729434.1:111717-124347 GCF_000365185.1 Nelumbo nucifera | reverse complement strand
GGTTCAAGATTGATCCTTGAAAATATGATTTTCTAAATAGGGAATACGATTCCTAGTTGAAGGGAGAGATAAAATTTTTGAAATTCGCCCCTTATTCCGCAATCTTTTGGGCGTCCATAGGATGGATCTCTCATCCCTTCACTTATCCCATGCCTTGCTTATGTCGCAGTTGCACTTACCACATTGACAAGTGGGATATTGCTCATAATTTCTCAATTCCTCCCATATCATCTTGAGTTTGCCATAGTAATTCAGAATCGTCATACCTCTTTGTTTGCAATTCGCCAATTCAGATTTGAGTTGTTGGACTCGTGGTCCATTACCAACAGAAAATCGCTCCTTTATGTCATCTCAGAGTATCTTCGCAATCTCTGTGTATGTTACGGTTGAACGTAAATTTGGTTCAATCGTATTCAAAATCCATGACACAAGCATTGAATTCACCATCCACCAATCTTCTAATTCCACTGAATCTTCTAAAGGTTGTTTCACTGATCCATCGATGAAGCCGAATTTCTTCTTGGCTCGCAGCGCCGTTCTTATTGCCCGAGCCCATTCATCATAGTTGTCACCTCTAAGCTGGATCTGTGTGATAACGCTCCCTGGATTGTCATTTGTTGATAGAAGATAGGGTGAGATCACGTTCCCTGGACATTGACTGCTGCCCTGGTCCTTGTTTTCAGCCATGTCGAGTATAGTGTTGGTGCCGCTGAAGAGAAACTGCCGCAAAATGTTGATTCGCCGAAAGAACTCGAAGTGCCGCCACTGTTCACCGAAGAAGACGATGAATAGTGATACTTCAGAAACTAGAAGAAATGTTGTCACTGTTCTCCGAAGGAGACGACGATCACCGAAGTGTCGCCGCTTGTCCGAAAAACACAGCGTCGGACTGAAACCACGACAGAACGCTGTCGCCGCTAATCGCTGATCCGAAGTCGCCGCTGATCACTGGTTCGAAGTCGAAGGAGACGACGATCACCGAAGTGCCGCCGCTTTTCCGAAAAACACAGCATCGGACTGAAAAGTACAACGCAGAACTTTGTCGCCGCTGATCGCTGATCCAAAGTCGCCGCTGATCACTGGTTCGAAGTCGCCGCTGATCAATCGTTGCACAGCGCCAGACTAAAAAACCACAGGGCAGAACGCTGTCGCCGCTAATCGCTGATCCAAAGTCGCCGCTGATCACTAGTTCGAAGTCGAAGGAGACGACGATCACCGAAGTGTTGCCGCTTGTCCGAAAAACACAGTGTCAGACTGAAGCACAACGCAGAATGTTGTCACCGCTGATCACTGATCCGAAGTCGCCACTAATCACTAGTTCGAAGTCGCCGCTGATCGATCGTCGCTGCCGCCGTTGATCTCCAGAGTGCCCTGGCTCTGATACCATGAAAAACCAGAGCTTCTCTGATTTTTACTTTCATTCTTCTATTTACTCGGAATGCCGAAATATATACAGTCGAGATCCTATGTTTACAAGGATAAGATGTAAGGTATCGGAGACTCCTGATTCAATTACAACATAGACTCCGAATTCAATTACTAATTGTAATCCTAACATTCTGTGACATCAACCAACACCTTATGGAATATGGAGTCTATCGATTACGTTAGCTGGCATCTTCAACAAGCATGCCAACATGCGGTGAAGAGTATAGTGCACCTTAATTAACAAGCATGCCAACTTGTCTGCTGGCATCTAAAAACAAGCATGCCAACACCTATTTCAAACTGACGGACTATGCCAACTTGTCACGCTGGTATTTACCACCCATCAAGTGGTGCCCTACAGCTTGCCCATCATCATCCAAGCCTATCCCAACTATACATGAATCCTGCTTTGCCATTCCGATCTGTATATAATGTCATGTCCATTGTCACATAAGTGGCACTTAAATCATTTTAATCTAATTCTATGGTTCCACCTATGTTCTTTTTGTTTTGCCCCTACCCCTTCTAGTCCTTTCAACTTACAACAAATTACATATCCTTATAGGTGTTGTTGATGGTCTTCTATGCATCTGACCAAACCATCTTAGTCTACTAACATGCCAATGAACAGAAATAGAGCTACTAAAAAACATAAAAAGCATGCTTATACCTCTCTCTCTCTCTCTCTATATATATATATAATTAATCCAGCCAAGCTCACAAGCTTTTAAACTGAACTTTTTATTGGTCAAGCTCAAATTCAAATAACTAATCGAGCTTACCCCAAAATTCAAACCTGATTTGAACTTAATTAAAATTGAACTTGAATCGAGCCTAATCAAACTTGAGCCTAAACTATTTGATTAAAGATCGATTCAATTACATCCCTAGTTGCTTCAATTCCCTAGGCAGCAGAAATAAATAAGGATCCATCACCATCCATGAAAGACCAAAATAGAACCTACTGTTTCCATGCTTAAGTAAGAGAATTTTTAGATATCGTGAAATTCCTATAACACAAAATTGTGAAGGACGATTTTTCAATTATCCTGATTATACTAAATACTAATTAAATATAACTATTCAAGGATGTGAAAATAGATGTAAATCCAACCAGCAATATTCCTTGTATCTGTTTGATTTTTTTCTGGTGAGAAAAGAGAAGAATAACAGATCAGAAGAGAAAAAAGAGAGGGAGAATAGAAGAAGATGATTCTACGTGAGAGAAGTGAAATTGTGAAAAACGTGGGGCTGTTCCAATGCCCCATTATGTTCTATATAAGCATATTATAATGAATGATAGAATTACAATCTGCAACTAGTAGATGGCAGCAATAACAAAGAACAGAAAATAAAGGCCCAACAGGACCATTACATAATCAGATCAATTGTAAATAAAAATAAAATAAAATAAAATAAAAGAAATCCAATAAGGAAATAATCTCTCATGGCTCAATACATTGATACTCACCCTCAAATTAAGCAATGTTAATCATGTCTAACTTGCTTGCATAATTATGCAAGTAAGGCTTAGGAACTCCTTTTCTGGAGACATCTGCAAGCAGCTCATTAAATGAAATGAAAGGAAAGCAAACTTCACGAGGGGCAACTTTCTTTTGTATGAATTTCCTATCTCAATGTGTTTTGTCCAATCATGCTAAATGAGACTGTGAGTTATATTGATAGTTGCTTAATTATCAGAATACAATATTATAGGCTTCTCATGAGTAATACCCTACTCTCGATAAAGAGACCTACACAATAATTCTAATACACCCGAGCCATTGCCCTATACTTGGCCTCCGCAAATGACTGCCACAAAAGGTTATTTCTTGCTCCTAAACACCAAATTCCCACCAACCGAACCAAAGATAGAATGCCTATCATCAACACAACCAGCCTATTCAGCATTAGTGTATGCATCAATCTTCATTTGTCCATGATTAGCAAAGAGAATTCCCTTGCCAAGCTAATACTTCAAGTAGCATAAAATTCCCTTTTCAGTTGCCAAATGAGTATTTCCAAGTATGCAAAAAGCTAACTGATCACACTTGCAACAAAAGAAATTTCAGGACATGCAATACATAGATAAATGAGTTTACCAACCAACCTTTGGAACATTCCCATATCTTGTAACAACTCACCATTTGAGGTAAACATTTTATTATTAGAACCGATAGGAGTAGATACTAGTTTAACCCCTAATTAGAATCCAACACATTTCCTCTGGGATATGAAAAATGCCAGCATCAGACCTAACTGCCTTGATCACAAGTATACCCTGTGGTTACCCTATGGTCCTCTTACTTAATCATACCCTGTGGTTACCCTATAATTTGCAAAATTACTTGGATATGCCTTCTAAGATAGCCCCACATAACACAAATAAGCTATCTATCAAGGAAACGTTTAGGGTCATTTCACATGCATATTAAATTCTTTTATAATCCCAGTTTTACCCCTCTATATTGTTCATCTTCTTCAAGCTATGCAACCCAAATCTAATCAACTAGGGATTTTCTTCCTAGATGGACGAAATTATTTCGAGCTCATATTACACTAAAAATCACACACACAAACAAGGATAGTTTTCCTAGTGAATATCACACAACCCAAACCTAATACTGGTGATTTTCTTACTCAAGTCAAACAGTTAGAACCACTTCCACTAAAACATTGACAAGAGAATCAGCAAAGAAACTAGTATAATACAATGAAGCTAGCTCTCCACCTACAAGAAGAGGAAATTAATTCAAAGTTTGAAACCACATAAATATTCAATCAAGGAAAAATAGAGTCCAACCTCACCCAACTTACCAACTCAAGAACCATTCACACTCAAAACCACACAAGCAGAATTCCTCTCTACTCAAAATTCCAATGGTACACCTTACTTTAAGTTTAATTAAAGATTTATATGATTAATTTAGATGAATCTTTGATGCACATCGAAACGTGGAAACTGGGGTGTCTTGTAACCTAGATTTTAATTAGTGATTTATATGGTTAATTTAGATGAATCCTAGATTCTGAATTTTTTAGAGCCATAGAACATGTGTGGGATCAGGAGGAGCATCTTTTGAAAATTTAATGAACAATCAAGGGCAATTTTGTCCTATTTCTTCTCTATCAATCTTAGTGTTAAATGCTTTAGCAAAGCATGTTTAAGTAGTTTTTCAAACCACAAGGTATATTAAATTATTTTAGTCAAACCACAGGGTATATTTAAGTAATTAGCCCCTTCAAAATTTGCACTGAAAAAACACGTAAGTTTGTCCATCTCCTACAAACCATTGTTCATAACAACTGTGTCATCAACATAAACAATGAGAACAGTAAAAAGGGTACCCTTCCTCCTTAATTAATAGCATGTGATTAGACTGAGGTGGGGTATATCTAACCCATAATAAGTTCCCTCTAAATCTCTAAAACTAGGCCCTTGTGACTGTTTAAGGCCATGAATATATACTAGCAAGAAATAATATAACTAATACTTTGTTCATTTTGGTAATCGGAGCAAAAGTCTGCAAGTAATTCATTTCATACATCAAAATATACCGCTTAGCCACTGGTTTAGCTTTTTATTTCTCAATGGACCCATCAACATTATACTTAACTATGCAAATCCATTTACATTCTACCGACACATAAGAAAGAAATGCAAGACAGGAATAATAGAACAGAGATGTAAGGTTACAAGATAGGTATCTAGAGATACAATGAATAGTAGAATGTCATTTACCCTTAAAGCAATAGGGATATCAAGATTAGGAATCAAGCACTACCTAAAGATCCTAAACCTGTAATCTCATTAATAACTGGTGGTGGAGCAGGCTTTTCTGATGTAGTGGGAACAATCCTCTTATTTCTTTAATACACTTGCATTTCTTTCTGGGCTAAGAGAACAAGGAATAGTATGATCATCAGAACGAATAGAAGTGGAAGGAATATGAATAGGAAGAGGAATATCCAAGGAATCAAGCAAGTCACTATCTCCCCATTAGCAGAACCTTAAGTAGGAAATAGACTCAACAAAAACGATACCCATAGAAATAAACCAACTACCGTTAATTTGATCAAAATAAAACCCTTTCATGTACAGCCATAACCAAAAAAGATAGCTCTTTATGGATTAGTTCAAATTTAGACTGATAAAGACCATGAATGTGAACATAACATTTGCAACCAAAGACTTGAAGAGGAATAAAAAACAATTTCTAATTCGAAAAGAAGAGACTAAAGGGGGATTTGAACCTGTTGAGTTTTGGGCTGATATAACATATTTTTTATTTACATAGCATAGTTAGGGAGTTATTGGGCCTTAGGCCCATTAGTTTATGTTTTAAGATAAGAGTGTTCTTAAGTTCTCGCAAGTAGCCAACTTACCCTTTTCTTCTCTTTCTTTTCTTCTTTCTTTTACAGTTTTTATATCAAAAAAGGTTGTCCAAACTTTTTTACTTCGTATCAGAGCAAGTTTAAAGATTTCTTGAGTTGCTCCATCATGCAGCCCTAGATCGGCCAACTGCATGATAAGGTAAAGGGCTGATCGAAGACTTCAGGTAAGCCCAGTTTTTGGATTTTTTGGTGGAATTGCAATCCCTTGTAGCTGGTTTAGGGTTTTACACCAAAATCAGGAAGACCTGGAGAAAGGGGGAGAGTTCTATTTTAGTAAGACTCTTCAATTTTGACCTAGGAAGTGGAGCTCTAGTTTTCTAGGGTTCCTTGAGGTTTTCTGAAGGGAGCGGTTCAAGTCCTAGCCTTTTTGAAGGTCTCTGGAAAGAGCGACAGCCTCTTCTCTCTCTTCTCCCGCTCCGACGGAAAAAGGAATCTTTGGAGGGAGGGGCTTCTAGGGTTCCAGGAAGGTGTTTGGTGCAATTCCATGTTGCCCCATATAAGTATGAACTTTTTATGGGCTAACACAGCTAAGGAGATTTTGGATGGAGTAGCAAAAACCTATTCACAGAATGAGAATGTTGCTAGAGCCTATCAGTTAAGAAACCAGGTGATTGCTACTAGGCAGGGAAATAAGTCTGTTGTTATTTATTTTTCAGCCCTCAAAACCTTATGGCAGGAGATAGACCATTTGGAGACTATGGTTTGGGAAAGTAGCAAAGATGCAACAACTTATCAGAAGCTGGTAGAGAAGAATAGGGTTTTTGAGCTTTTAGTTGGACTTAACCCTAAGTATATGATATTGCACGACAACATATTCTTTCCCGAAACAGTGTAACTCTCTCTCAGGCACATACCTTTGTGCCTAGAGAGGAGAGTAGGAGGAATATGATGATGAGGAACCCAGACCTTGAGCAATCAGCTATGGTTAGCAAAGTGAAGCCTAAGCCAAGTGGGGACAAGGGTGGAAATGAACCGAGGAAGAAGGACAAAAGGGATTTGATCTATGACTACTGTAAGAAGCCTAAACATACCAAAGATACCTGCTAGAAGCTTTACCACCTTGTACCGAGCCGGCTCAGAAATAAGAAGGGAAATGTGACTGTGGCAGTAACTGGTGATTTATCAGGGCCACCTACTACAACCTCTCTAGAGTCTGATGCAGCAGCTATAGTGAAGGCCGAATTGGAGAGATATGGGCAGTTTCTGAATCAGAAGGATACAGCCAATTCCAACTCATTATTAGGTGGATCAGGAGGTTCTACCTTGTTTGCACACACAGGTAGTTCACATGCCACTACAAATTATGTATCTACTACAAGTAAGGGAGGACCTCCCTGGATTATAGACTTAGGAGCCTCAGAACATATGACTAACATTTTCACCTCATACCACCTCTGCTCTGGCAGAGATAGAGTTTCCATAGATGATGGATCACATGTTCCCATTGCTAGGAAAGGGTTTGTCAGGATAACTAATACCATTAAACTACCTTCTGTCCTTCATGTTCCTAAACTGAGCACTAATCTTTTATCTGTCAATAGCTTGACAAAGAATTTGAATTGATTAGTGATTTTTCCCCTAGACATTGTGTTTTGCAGGATCTGGAATCAAAGAAGACAATTGGGAGTGGTCGTGAGGTGAATGGAGTCTATCTTCTTAATGCACCTCCCAGTCATCAGAGTCATCATGTCAGCCGAAGTATTAAGCCAAAGTCAGTGGGTCAAATTATGCTTTGGCATAATCGATTAGGACATTTGTCTTTTGCTTCTTTGCGTTTTTTTGTTTCCCAAATTGTTTGAGTCTGTCAGTTTGTCTAGTTTGGAGTGTGAGGGCTGTCAACTTGGAAAGCATTGTAGATATTCCTTTAAAGCAAGTAATAAAAGATGTTCTTCTGTTTTTAGTATTGTTCATACTAATGTGTGGGGGCCATACCATGTTTCCTCTATGAGTGGTTATCGGTATTTTCTTCTGTTTGTGGATAATTATTCTCGGCACTCTTGGATATATTTGATGAGATCCCGTGATGAGGTACCGTCTGGTTCAACAGTTCCATCAGATGGTGCTGACACAGTTTGGGGTACGAGTGAAAGTGTTTAGATTAGACAATGCCAATGAATACTTTGAAAAAATCCTGGCATCATACCTATTGGAGCATGGAGTTATCCATTAGAGCAGTTATACATACACTCCACAACATAATGGTGTAGTAGAAAGGAAGAACAAACATATTGTGGAAGTAGCAAGAAGCATGATGTTGAGCTCTGCAGTTCCAGTTCGGTTTTGAGGTGATGCAATACTTACAGCAGTGTTCTTGATTAATCGGGTGCCTTCTCGTGTCCTTGGATATAGCACTCCATTCAGCCTTCTTATTCCTGAGGGGGAGACATTCCATATTCCTCTAAGGGTGTTTGGATGTGTATGCTTTGTCCATGTTCTTGGTCCTCACAGCTCAAAGTTGGATCCCAAGGCGAAGAAGTTTGTCTTCCTTGGGTATGCGGGAAATCAAAAGGGGTGTTGTTCTTATGATCCAGTCTCCGGGAGTCGATATGTTACTATGGTTGTTACCTTTTTTGAGTCCACACCTTTTTTCTCGGGGGGTTCTTCTCAGGGGGAGTGTTTTGGAGAAGGAAGTGAACAATCTATACCACTTCCTATTCTAGCTCCTTTGTCTACTCTAGTGTCTGACCTACCTATCTCACCCACTTTGCTACCTCCATTGCGTCCTGTCTCTCAGTGTTTTACATGACAACGCCTACGACAGCACAGGGAGGTTGATTCCACAACGAAGGAACCCACGTCACTCCCTATCAGCTCATCGAAGTTTCCAGGTTTGACTAACACAGACCCAGGTATGCCTCTTGTTCCTCCTGATGGTTTAGTTCCTATTGATAGTACTACCCCTGCTCCTAACACCATTGCAGATGACCTTGATCTCCCTATTGCCCTCAAAAAAGGGAAAATGAAGTGTATTGCTCATTGCATCTCACACTACCTTTCCTATAGTGGATTATCCCCTTCCTACCGGAACTTCCTTTCCTCCCTTGACTCTGTCATTATACCTAGGAGTGTTAGTGAGGCTCTCCCCAAACCTGAGTGAAAGACAACTATGCATGAGGAAATGAAACATTGATTAAAAATCAGGCATGGGAGATTGTGGATTTGCCTAATGACAAGGAGACAGTTGGGTGCAAATGGGTTTATACAATGAAGTACAAGGCTGATGGAAGTATAGAAAGGTACAAGGCGAGGCTGGTTGCAAAAGAGTATACTCAGACTTATGGCATAGATTACTTGGAAAGTTTTACACCAGTGGCAAAGATGAGTTCAGTTCGGATTCTTTTATCACTAGCAGCTACATACTCCTAGCCACTCTTCCAACTTGATGTGAAGAATGCCTTTCTCAATGGGTCCTTGCATGAGGAGGTGTATATGGACCTTCTAGCTGGCTTCTACAATAATGTGGAAAAAGGAAAGGTGTACAGGTTGAAGAAATTTCTATATGGTTTAAAGCAATCACCGAGAGCTTGGTTTGACAAGTTTAGAACTACATTGGTTGTATTTGGCTATACTCAAACACAATCTGATCATACTCTTTGTGAAGAGAAGGGGGTCACTAGTATCAGTTTTGATAGTGTATGTGGATGACATTGTAGTCATAGGAAATGATTTGAGTGAGATTGATACCCTAAAAAAGAATCTGCACAAAGAGTTTGAGATTATGGATCTTGGGGAGTTGAAGTACTTTCTGGGCATTGAAGTGGCAAAGTCCAAGCATAGGATCTTTATCTCACAGAGGAAGTATGTTCAAGATCTACAGGAGACAGGAAAACTTGGGGCAAGGGCAGCTGATACACCTATTGATCAAAACCACAGGATAAATGCTTCAGAGGGTGAGCTAGTGAAGGATGTTGGAAGATATCAAAGGCTAGTGGGGCAATTGTTATACTTATGTATGACACGACCAAACATCTCTTATGCAGTAAGTGTGGTGAGTCAATACATGCATGCCCCACGAGTTCAGCATTGGGAGGCTATTGACAGGATACTTTCCTATTTGAAGGGACACCCAGGTCGAGGCATATTGTATGTTGACCATGGACAGTTGAAGTTAGAGGCTTACACAGATGCTGATTGGGCAGGGTGCCTAGATGACAAGAGATCTACATCAGGAGTTTGTACTCTTGTTAGAGGTAATTTAGTTTCATGGAAGAGTAAGAAACAAACAGTTATGGCAAGGTCAAGTGTAGAAGCTGAACACAGAGTCATGGCACATGGTGTTTCAAAGATCCTCTGGATCCGTTCCTTGTTAGGGGAGATTGGAGTTGAGGCCAAAGAACCTATGATGCTATATTGTGACAATCAAGCAGCAATTAACATTGCCCACAACCCAGTTCAACATGGTAGGACGAAGCATAATAAAAGTGGATACACTTTATAAGGGAAAGGGTGACATCAAGAGAAGTTTGCTTGCCATATGTTGCATCTGACTTGCTTGACATCAAGAGAAGTTTGTAATCTCTTTTATTATTAGTATGTAATCTAATGAAAAGGGCATCCAGACCTAATTTTGAGCTTCTCCCATTCTCTTCTATCTCTCTTCTCTCTCTTTCCCAGCCGAAACCTTTTCTTCTTTCTTTTACAGTTTTTATATCAAAACAGGTTGTCCAAACTTTTCTATTGAACCCAAAGTACCTTGGAAGGCATACGATTAGTCCAATATGCTGCAATATATATTACATCACCTCAAAGCCAAATGGAAACATGAAAACCAAACATAATACTTCTTGTAACTTCAAGTATATGTTGCTTTTTCCTTAAAACGAAACATAATATTTCTTGTAACTTCAAGTATATGTCGATTTTTCCTTTCAACCACCCCATTTTTTTGGTGGATGTAAACATAAGAGTTATGATGAATAGTCTCAACATTAGAATGATGGGTAATAAAGCCTTTGTCAAAATATTCCTTAGCATTATTAGAATAGTAGATTTTGATACAAGTATCAAATTGAGTGAGAGTCAAACAATAGAACTATTTTACTTTGGGAATTTCATCTTAAGAATTTGCATCAGATAAAACCATGTATTTCTAGAAGTCATCAATAAACAAGAAGACATATTTATTGTTGGTTCGGCTGATATTTTGTTATCCTCTTGTCTGGGTTGGGTATTAAGTCTTTAGTTAATGGGCCTTAGTTACTAGGCCTATTTTTATTTAGTGTCTTATTTGACTGGGTGTCCCATCACTAATCAGGGGCATCCTGGTCCTTTTATGTAACTTTATGTACTGTTATTATATAAGTGAACAGGGNTGGGTGTCCCATCACTAATCAGGGGCATCCTGGTCCTTTTATGTAACTTTATGTACTGTTATTATATAAGTGAACAGGGCCGACTGATGAACAGTGCCCATTCGAACATTTCTTCCTTTCTCCTCTTCTCTTCCTCTTCTTCTTCCTCTTCTTCTTCTCTACTCACTTGACAGGTTCAGTTCGGAAAACATGGTATCAGAGCACTAAAACTCACCTGGTTACAGCGGCTGCCTCGCATCTCTCTCACCTTTCTCCCTATCTTGGTACTGCAAAGAAACCCTAGGTCTGGTCGTAGAACCCAACAGAACCTATATCTAGGGTTTCCCTTGGTTGTAGGGCCCAAGGGGAGTTAGTCCTAGTAGCTGATGCCCTAAGAGACACACACACCAAGTTGTAGCCATTCGGCTAAGTGAGATCTGTGTAGAACAGATCTGGAAGAGAGGACTGATCTCAGCAGTCCTAGAACAGTTCRTGGGTGAGGGTTCAGCCTGTGATAGCAGTGGTTAGCGCGTGGTAGAAGCCACAACAGCAAGGCCCAGGCTGCGGCAACAGTGGCTAAACACAGCAGAAGGGTTTCAGTTTGGTGCTTCAGCAGTTTGGTGGCAGCTTGCAACAGTAGTAGTTAGAGCAGTACAGCAGAGTGGAACTTGGTATTTCAGCCCTATACAGACCCTCCGGTCTGAGTTTACAGTGCTGCAARCTCCGTAAGTCTGAAGTGGTTTCATATAACTTGTGTGACAGTTTTTTGGTACTCTTGAAAGTCGGAGAAGATGTATTCCATATCCGAGGAAGTGTCTTCTAGAGATGTTAGGGCTAGTGGGAGGTCTCCTAATCTGGAGAACCCAAATCTGCACAGCCTATAGATAACAAATGTGTTGCTAGATGAATACAACTTTAGGGAATGGTCTGTTTCAGCCATGCTCTTTATCACATCCCAGGATCTTACCGGCTACTTGCACGGGCAGAAGAAAGAACCCGAAATAGGGAGTGCTGAATATGCTATTTGGAAAAGAGAGAATGCTACAGTCATGTCCTGGCTACTTGCTTCAATGACTCCAAGGGTAGCTAGGACCGTTCAACACTTCTCCACAGCTGCCAAGATATGGGAAAAGGTGTCTAAGACCTATGGGAAAAAAAAAATAATGCCCGAATCTATAGACTGAATCAAGATATTTCTGCCCTGAGGCAAGGAGATATGAGTGTTGCAACATACTTTGCTACATTAGAAGGACTATGGGAAGAGCTAGATCACCACCTCATCATTGACTGGGAGAATGCCAGAGACAAGAAGAAACATGACAAACAAGTTGAAGAGGGTAGAGCATTCAAATTTTTGGGTGGCCTAGATCCAATATATGAGAACATAAGGTCCCAAATTCTGGGAAGAGATGAGATGCCCGACTTACATCATGTCTACTACCTTGTGAGAAATGAAGAGGTGAGAAGAAAAGAGATGCAAGTTGATGCTCAGACTAAACTAGCTGAACAGTCTATA